>JAPTGZ010008339.1:0-10242 GCA_029814645.1 Fowleria isostigma
AATCAATCAATCAATCAATCAATCAATCAATCAATCAATCAATCAATCAATCAATCAATCAATCAATCAATCAATCTGTAGCAGTGATTTGATACAGATATGTCCATGTTCTACTCATATTGACATCCTATATAAACAACCTACCACTAACTATCTCATTGTAGCCTTCACATTTCATATCAAGACCAAAACTAAATAGTAAACATACAACTAATATGATGTTCAAACTCATTTCTGGGCGTACGTCTTGATTCACTGTTAAGTGACGATAACTCAAGTGTTTTCAGTCCCAGCTCAGTGTTAAATGTTGCCTGTTTTTGTCACACTCCTTTTCTGCTGTTCGTTTCGTTCCCCTTGCGTATTGACAGTGGTTAATGACTTGAGGAGCTGAGGTAAAATGTGTATGCACATGTGAAGTTGTGTGTTTTCTCTGCTGTTTGAACACCGGTGTGAGGTTATGCATGTGTAACTTTGATGAGGTTCCCCTTTAGTCAAGGACTCCCCTTTGTCATTAAGATAGATAACATCTCTTCTGTGCATTGATGTAGCTGCATTCATTTAAAGACTACTTTTGTTTCACCTCACAGACAGTGAAATCAATAAATAGCTTTGCCTGTTTCTGCTTCATTTTGTCTTATCTGGTTTGGGCCAACTGAACCCCAGAGCTGAACACAATACAACTTTTATCAAGTCAGAGCTGCTATAGGCTATATGTGTGTTATTAAGGAGCTTAAAATAATATTACTGTTATTGCTTTACTATTATATATAATATCTTTGGAATGCTACCATGCGAGAATTGATACAGTATATATTTTTGGTAAGCCTGTGTGGCCATAAAACCTCAAAGGGTTCACAAAATTGTATAAAAAACATATTAAAAAGCCATATTCCTACAGTGAGCACTCTATTCCTTCATTGCAATCAGTAACAGGAGCATAGTTTATTCTGCAGCAACACCTCTGTGTAACTTTGTATTGGGCAGGTGTCATGCTGGTGCATACAGTTTTATATGTAAGCTGCTTTGCTCATTGGAAGAGCTGAGAGGAATAAAGTAATTTTCTGAGCCAGCTGGCTTGACGGTTTATCAAAAGATTGTTGAAACAGGAATCTCACATGATTGACATTGTATAGATAAGGATTTAATGCACACAATAACATTAAATATGAAAGTAAATGGTGCACTTCTGTTAGATGATTTTTGGAACTGAAGCTTATATTAACCCATAAAGACCCAAATAGTCACCGAAGATCAAAACCATCGACTGATCTAAACTGTTAAATACCTGTTTATCCACTAATCCTATAAATATAAGTAAATAACTGGTATAAAATGCAGGTAGTCATCAGTTATGGCCCATTTGAACATTCAGAGGCTCCATAGTGAACATGGAGACACCGCCATCTTCTGCAATCAACCCAAACTCATGGAGTTGAATTGGTGTATGGACACACTTGGTTTATATTCAGTTAATGATAGATTTGACTGTAAAAGTCACTTTTTCCTCAGTTTTCTCTGTTTCTGATATGATAACCCTCAGCTTTTACACTATATTACTGCATAATCACTGAACTCACTGGGGAAAAAAATGCAAAAATAAAGAGATAATATTTGACTAAATGGTGACAAATCACCAAAGGAAGGTTTTAAACATGTATATACAATGGTGTCTCGCTATGACGCGGTTTACTTTTTGCGGTCTCGCTATTTTGTAGATTTTTTTAGTGCAATTTTGCATGCTTTTTTTTTTTTTTTTACAGCATAAGAACAAGAATATGCTTGTGTTCTGTGTCCTGATTGGCTAAGGGACTGTAGACCATTGTCAATCTCCTCCGTGCCGTGTCTCCTGGGGTCCGTTTGTCAAAGCAGGTTCAACAAACTCTTAGTCTAACCCTGCACTCTGAGTTAATCAACTCTAAGAGTTGATGTCTGAGTTTTCGGTTCCAGAACAGCTGATTTGAGTTAGTTTGATCAACTTGGAGTAGTTTCACCTGGAGTTAAGTGCGTGCACCACCACTGAAAAAAGACAGCATCAATGGAGCTCCGATTTAACAAGTCACCATGGCAACATGGGGAAGAAGAGGGCTGTGTTTTTCACCCCACTACAACTGGAAATTTGAATGCACTCGTACAGCAAATTTGAACATGATTTTATAAAACAGCGCAACACCGAAGCAGCTGCAAAAGAGAGGGAGATGGTGTGGGAGAACATTGGTGCTCGGGTCAATGTGTAAGTTTAAATGTAGTCCGTTGAATCACAATAATATTACAGATGAATGATGAATGAAGCACAATTTTCTAACTGCCCTCATACAGTTACTCAAGTGTTTGCATCTCCGATATTATACAAAAAACTGACATTTACCCTGAAATGAGGACAACTCAGGGTTAACAGTTTAACTAAACCTGCTTTGTGAAACAGACCTGGACATAGTGAAGGAAGGTAGAAAGTTACCCAGCTGTAGGACGCCATTAGAGAATAAATGAATCTTTGGTTTGTTACATAAAGAAGGAGGAAAATAACATAAAGATGACAGCAGCGATATATTTGAACAAGGAAGTAAAAAGGGTTGTAACTGTCCCCAACAAGACCATCATAAGACGCTACAGCTGAGCGGACAGGATGAAGACGCACGGTCAGAAGATGTGAAATACGCCTGAGTCACTATTAATAATTTCTTATGTGTCCAACCTCGTAGGTTGATCATTCAAATTAAATTTTATTTCTAAAAACTATCATAGTTATTTATAGGAAAACATTTATGTTTTTATTTCTTAAACGAGTGTTTGGGCCTGAAAACAGGTTTTGATCTTTGGTTTCATTCTATAATACTGGACTTATTTTAGAAATTCTACAAAGGTTTGAACTTTGAGAATTTCTAAACAAGAGAGAAATGTGAGAAAATGTTAATGTCTGTCTGAGAAAAGTGTATAAAGTGTGAGGTGGGGGAGTTTACAGCCTTAAAACATATAAAATAATTGTAAAAAATAAAGCTGACTCTACTTCGCAGATTTCACCTATTGCGGGTTATTTTTAGAATGTAACCCCTGCGAAACGAGGGACCTTGTATATTTCAATCTGTACCCATAATAATTTTACACATCAGTCCATATCAGATCAGTTCTTGGATTGTTTTTGGAGCAGCGGCGTCAACTTGTCAGTCTGATTTTGAGAACAAGAATAAGTTATTGGGTAATCAAATCTTAGAATAGAGGATCTTTGGTAAGTTTGAGTGAAGGACTTTTTTTTTTTTTTTGACATTTGTTTTCATGGAAGGAGTCATCAGTTTATTCTTTTGGCCAACCATCTGTCTTTCCCATTGAGAAATCCGACTGGAATCACGAGGCTTGAATCCAAATATGAAGGTGGGACTGACAGACGCAGAGTAAACCAATCACAGATAAAACAGACTTTTGTCAGAGAAATTCTTGTCTTTTTCTTTTCTTTCTTTCTTTATACTTGGACAATGCACAATATACACTGACCTTAAACAGGAAAGATGCATTGTACCAGATTGTAGCACCAGTGCTAATTTCCACCTGTAGTCCCTTGTGTAGGCTGGTGTTATCATTAATGAAAAGCAGATATTACTAAAAACAAAAAACAGACATTTACTAAAAACTAAAAGTAAGCATTAATAAAAACTAAAACATACAATAATACATTTTTATAACTCCATCCATATTAAAAACATCATTTAAATCCAACCATGGATTCCTATCGGTCCCACTGCAGTCATCACACACCCTCTAAACACCTTCACATCACAGTTACATTATGGACACAGGTTTGCTTAGAGATTAATCGTTTTTTTTCACCAGGCGTGGAAATGTGCGATATTCTGTAATTGCTAGTTGCTCCGTTGGTGACACGTTCCACTGTTGGATGGTCGCACATGAAAATGCAAATGTTGCTAATGTTATTTTGTGTTTAGGAATCTTGCACTCGCCGTGTGCTGTTGATCAGGTTGTCCAAGATGTTTTTACACGACTTAATGAAATAAACCTTAAGGGATGACCAGCAGAGTAATGGATTACCTTAAACAAAAGACACACATTTGTATACATGATTAGATTTTCAAAGCTCAAGATGTTGTATTTGAACAGGATTGGGCAGTGATGGAACACTCGTCTTTTCTTGTCATGAATCTTGATTGATGTTAGGGACCAAGCAGTAAGGGGACCAGGAGACAGGATTAAAAGGTTGAAAAAGGTGGGTTTTTAATTTACCCAAAAAGATGTTTACAAAAGTTTACAAAGCAAGGTTTTAACAAATATATAAAAGAGGTCAACATAACAAACTGTGCTCAAAAATAACAGCAACTAAGGTTACAAACACAAATTGATATACAAAAATGACCTAACAAATTGAAAGGAAGGGGAACACAGGGGTTTTTCTAAACGGGGGATCAGGGGCGCTGCGCCCTCTTCCTCGCGCCGTGCGCCCTCTTACTTCATTCGCCCTGTACTTCATTCTGCCTTACAACGATCTTTTCCCTCCAAAAAAACCCAAGCACCACCACCTGACAATGTGCTTGATCCTCGAATACGTTCCTATTACTCCAAAAATAATCCAATCCGACCGTTAGACGGTGAAAAAACGATCCAAATTGAAGTTTCCCCGACCGAGTCGCCACATTCAGGGACGGAGCGGTGCGCGGGGGGCGGGGGGTGCGGGTGCGTGTGACAGCCTGTCATCCCACCGCCCCGCTCAGTCGCTTCGCTCCGTCGCCTGGCGGTGCGCCCTGATACTAAATTTTTCTAGAAAAACCCCTGGGAACATATATAGTGACTGGGACAAACCATACAACTCAAAAGGGGAAACCAAAATGGACACTAACATAAGTAAATTTAACAAAAGAATTAGTACAACAAAATCCCCCTATCACATCCCAGCCCATGGTTCAATCCGATGAGGTAGGTGTGGCATAAAAATCAGGGCCACCCTTAGCCACACCTTTTGTCACGTCTGATTGAGTGGACTCCACCACACCTATAGGTCCTGTGTGGCTCTGTCCATCACAATTGAATATTTGTATAATGACTCCAGAGGCCTCAAGGCAGATTTACATGCCTTCGATCAACTGGCCATACAGTAAAAAAAAAAAAAGTGGAAATATCATAGAATTCAAATACATACCTGATGCTTCAGTAGACAGTCAATTTCTGATGGGTTTGAAATTAGCATAATTAAATTTTATTGTGTTTGTCATCTTTTAAATGTGCTTTTTAAAGCTTAAATTTGGGTCAAGTGTGACACCTAGATAATTAAATTCAGATTTTTAAGAATACAGGCTGTAATCTGTAATTCAATCCTTAATTTTGAATCAAACAACCCACAACAGTTGTAAAGAGATTTGCAAACTTCAAACTGACTTTAACTCACGACAAAACAAAGTCAGTGTATATGAAGCACTGTGAAACACCCACCCCCCGAGACTTGCGATTGGCTGTGCATATTTCACAGTGACTGGGCCAATTCTAGACTGGTTTCTCAATACTGAATACATGGAGAAAATGGGATGGCTGGAAGGGCTAACAGTCTAAGATAATATCATATATTTTTTAACAGAACTGAACTAGGTGGTCCTATTTTGAATAACTTTTGACACTTTTTTTAGGCATCCTGTTATAGAAATTTACATTATAAAAATATGATGCAGTATGACAATAAAATGGAATTATTCTAGCTAGTTTATATGCTGTCTCTTTCTGCATTTCAAGATGACATGTAGATGTGTGTTATCTGTGGACAGTTTGTTCGTTTCTGTTCCTCTGTACTTAGAGAATCAAGGACCAAGGCTTTGTTTTGGAAGTGGTATGTGCTGGTACGAACTGGGACAAAGGTACATTCCATTGATGTGTTTTGGGTGTTTATCAGTGGAGGAGGGGAGAGGGATCCATGTTTAAAATATTGTGCCATCCCTGATTGAGTTAGACTCACTTGATACTCTGCCCGTGTGTGTGTGTCTTGTCGGGTCTCAATGATTGCAATCATTTTCTTTTCTTTTTTTTTTTAAAATAAATTATATATATATTTTTTTATAATATAAAGAACCTTTCTCAGTGTGTCCTTTTAAAACTTCCACAACAATCCTCAGTTGTGCCTGTCAGGCTGTGATATGTTTCCTTGCAGATATGAACTCACAAATGACTGAAAAGAACAAAATGTGTAACATGTTACTATTGGATCTGCAGCAAAATCATTTCAATTCAGATCCTTACTTATTTAAATGAATTTGCAAATTGGTTTTATTGACCAATTTACAATGTGTGGTGAAGAGTACAAGCAATCGCCATAAATGGTCCTAAATTAACCCTTTATAGTGGCCATTTTTGGTAATTTCCCCAAGTATTAAATATGGGGTCAACCCTGTGCCTCAATGAGGTCAGGAAGCATGTTGGTTTTTAAAAAACTACGCAGTGATTCTGAGAGATTTTATAGACATTTTGAAGCTGCAAATAGTGAATATGAGTGATTTTGTCAGTTTATAACCTTATAACAGTTGTTTTATTGCATGTGGTTGATTTTTAGCAAGTGCTGCTCGGCTGTTTTATGGCAAGAGGAGGGAGACTGTTGTCACGGTAACCTACGAGGAGGTAGATGATGATGTGCAATAACACACTAAGGTTGAAATTTTGAATTTTGGAGTATTTCAATGAGTGCCTTATTAAGGGTTCATGTGTGTGTTGCATTTTGGTGCATATGTCTAATCTTTTAATATTTCACCTTGCAATATGTTTTGATCCACTGTCATTATAAGCTTTTATTTAACTCTTTCATGCATAGTGGTCACTACAGTGGACAGGTATTTTACAGCTGTTCTCTTGGATAGTCATGGGATTGATTGTTTAAGTTCCACTGACGAACTGTGGGATCATCACAACTGTCATGGGAGTGCGGAAAAGCTGCTGTCCAGCTACTAATTAACTGAAATTGAGTTATACCAAATTTTAAGATGATGATTACACAAAATTGTTTCCCCTGGTTAATTTTTTTCTCCTGGTCATTGAGGACTCAGCTCAAAAGGGAAACAATTCTTTATCTTATCTGTCTACCCCTGCATTCAAGGTCTAAACAAAACAACACTCACATACACCATAACATTCAGTCATAACAACATTCTTCTTTTGCATATCAACATACTCATATTTACATAATCTTCCCCCGTATCTTCGGTGCTCACACATTCTTCTTCCGCCTCACACCCTTGGACTCAAGCAAAGAAATTCCATCATGTGACCATGTGTACTGTGTTTTGTTTTGATGACTCGATTGTGCTTGCTTCCTCTTGTAACCTGTAATTTCTGTATGATCGTTTCGGAAGTTTTTGGCGCTGGTTGAATGAGTGAGACCTGACTGCCTTCTTGACAATTTCCTGTAAAGGATCAATAAAGTGTCTGTCTGTCTATCTGTCTATCTGTCTGTCTGTCTGTCTGTCTGTCTATCTATCATATCACTTTGTGCTACATTTCATTGTATAAAAAATACTATATATAAAAAAAAAAGATTGATTAATTGGTTGATTAACTAATATTAGCCAACACAGTGGACACTTATATACCATTCCATACACCATAATTCATACCACTACTGTTACTTTGCTGTTCTGGATAAACTGATTTGAAATAACATTTTCAGTGTAAATCAATTGCTAATTGTTATCAGACCACAATTAGCATTTTTCTTTACACAAAAGTTTTTTTTTTTCCCATATTATCTCCATGAAGTGAGTAACAACTAGTATTAGAATATGTTAAAATATGAGAAGACTTCAGATTTGCTGCATTGAAAATGTTTTATTTCATAGTTTTCACACAGTATATAACTTTCTGATAATGGATTTTAAATAGCCTAAATGTGTCTTTGCTTCAAAAATTAAATGCATGTTGTCCAACTGAGTGGACATTCTTGTAACTCAATGAAAAATAGATCCATTAAAAAAAATAAATCATATTTTTTCATGTCTGAAGAAAAATAAAAAGACCCAGGAAAAAAAATCTTGACTAAGGCTCTGATAATTCATGCATGAAGAGGTTAATATTCTTCAACATAGGCCTGCATAATCTGAATTCATTCATTGGTCAGTTGGGGTTTTATCAGGACATCACTCCCCTTCGCCTCAAAGTGGAGGTCCTTGATGATTAAATTAAATCTATCTGACCTGTAAAACTAGAGGAGTCATTGAACTAAAGAGTAGGTCGAACAATCCAGGACAGGAACTTGTAGTGTTTACAAGGACAATCACAGAAAATGACAGTGTTAGATTCAAGGCTGTATGATGCTTGGATTGTATAACACACTTAACCCTGAGCGACATCGACAACATCTACTCAACTACATCACATCCTATATATTGTCGAATGTTTGTCCGGCTGATTGTATTCTGAGTTCAGGGATACGTATGTGTGATCTCCACCCCCTCCCTCTGCTGAAATATGCTTCACAGTTGACACACATCCCTCAGATGCAGACTTTGGGACATTTCCCTCCCCAGCTGGAAATCAAAGCTTTGTCTTCTGCTGTGACTGGAGGAGCTCCGTGTACACTTGAATCTATGCTTTTTATCTTCTCCTCAGCTTGTTGGTTTATTTTGATCCTTTTTTTCCTTTCTTATCTGTGTCTGTGCTTCAACTTCTCAACCTGCTGTGATCTTTCTTGATCATGTGTCTCGTTTTTCCTTGAGTTTTTTTCTTGTCGTTGTTGTTCCCCCGAATGCCTGGATAAAGGGGAACTCGTTTTCCCTGCGCCGCTTTCTTATGGCTCATTTTCCGTTTGTCACTATAACAGACCATTGAAGGATATCAAAAGTCTTTCTGACTATCAAAATAGCCCTGTCATTTCTTCGCATATCCACAGTAATAGGGTAATTTCCCCTTATGGCTCAACAAACATCTTACTTCCACTTTAACTTTAAATTTTCATAGCCTGCTGTAACCTCAGTAGTCAGACATCTGGTGGTTTGACTGAAATCCTTCTTTGGATTTCCAGAGTAAATCACATACTCAGCCGTAATTCCCAGTCGTCTGAGTTTTAGAGGTTAAATAACATAATTCCAAAAATTGGCCCATGCAGTCCTGCCTGAGGCTTAGTAGCATAAGCACAGCCATTACTGGACTGATTGATCTTAAAAGGCTTGAAACAAAAGTTGTTTTTCTCAAAGCTACTCAGCGCACACACACATGCACAATAGTTTTCAGTGCATTGGGTTTATGTGTAATTAGGTCCATATAAATTGACCATATTTGCCAAAGTGCAGGCCTTTTTACCCCCCCCCCCCCCATTACCTCAAACATACACAGAGCAGTCATGCATGAGATGATGTTTGTGTTTCTAAACAAAAAAGTAAAGTAAAACCACTGCAGTTGTCTCCTCTTCAAAGTCAAATGAAAGGGTATAGCAACATGATTGTAAGGCTATTGTATTCCAAAACAAATAATAACTTCCAAAATATTGGTCCCATCAACTTGCTGTTTTTGCTAGACTGTTCCTTGACCAAAAATACATAACTATACCAAACTACAGCAGTCAGCTCTTTCTGGATTTTGTGTGGGTCCCCAGACACACATACATGCATGCACACACACAAAAGCCACTTGGCCTTTATAATTTACACAGTGGACATCAGCTACTTCCAAATGTAAAATCAAAATTTCTCCAAGATATCTGGGGGGGAAGAAAATTTAAAAAATACCAATCTTCCATCACTGCCTTGTGTATTCACAATTCAACAATATGTGCTAAATTGTTCACAATTTTGACAATATATGACATAAAAATCAAGCCCATTGAGAAATAAACATCAGCAAGTCCATCAGTATGAAACTGTTCACAAATGTTTCTGTTGTGATGCTTGCACTTGAACTAGTTGTGATAATTTATACTTTTGGAATCAACAGTAATCACCATCGTGTTCTGAAGCTAATAGAAATATCTAGATGACCTTGTTCACCACTTATATCACTTAGACCAGGTGGATAAATCAAAGTTTTAGTGGAGTTTATGATTTTCTGCCGCTCAATCTGTTCATGTGCTTTTATCATGTCCTTGACTCATCTAT
Source organism: Fowleria isostigma (assembly GCA_029814645.1). Classification (NCBI taxonomy): domain Eukaryota; kingdom Metazoa; phylum Chordata; class Actinopteri; order Kurtiformes; family Apogonidae; genus Fowleria; species Fowleria isostigma. The sequence continues at coordinate 10,062 of JAPTGZ010008339.1, forward strand.
ATCATAATACTGGAAGGGCTCAGAGTGTTTGTCCATGCGATACTGGCAAATATAGATATTTTTACTTGGCCAATTTGGTACCTACAGTTGAGGAATAGTCCTGTCCAGGCTCGGACTGGTAATCTGTAACTTTGGGCATTTTCCCGGTGGGCCGCTGTACCACAGACATATTTTGGGCCGG
>JAPTGZ010008354.1:0-21265 GCA_029814645.1 Fowleria isostigma
GTAAGTATAATGTCTCATAGTTTTGGACTATTATTAATACCACATCCTTACACAAAAATGTGAAAAAGGTCAAGCAGAAAATAAATAACAAAAAAATATAACAACAAAAATTGTCAAAGGCGTCCACTGTAGAACAATTCAACCATTATATAAAAATTGACATCCACAGTATTGATACATATTGACTTTACATGAATTTGGCTTAGGTGTCTAAGCCTTATGGTGGAGAAAACCCTGACAATATCAGGAGGATTTTTTTGTTTTGTTTTGGGGTTTTTTGTTACACAAAACTGAAAATGTTCACTTGTGCACTTTACTCAACACTGGGTCAGGTTTTCAGAGGATTCAGAGAAGATGGAACTACTGCCATGTTTTGAGCACAACACTATTACCACTTTTGAAGATAAGATTGCGCTAAAGGGTATGTCATCATTCTTAGTTATCCGCATGGTGTGTTAACATTACAAAGATAAGGAACTCCAACCAGACAGTTAAAAGGCCTGTGCTCTCTGCTCCAGTGATACCGTTCAGGATACTTCTGCCTTGTTGCTGTGAGTCACATTATATTCAACTACATCAGTTAGAAGCATAATGATCTCTTAATGCATGCAGAGGTTTATGATGCATCTCAGGCATCCCTCCTCATCCGCAGCATCTCCCACTCTATCCAGTCACAGGCAGTTGTGTTACCATGCATACCTCACTGTACAATCCCCAACATAATTCAGTTTATAAGGGTGCAACATTCTAGCTAAATACACATTCATTCATTTATTCAGTCATTATCTGAACCTGCTTCATTCTCAGGGTCGCAGGGGTCACTGTAGCCTAAACCAGGTACTTAAGGGCAAAGGTGAGGTGGTCACCCTGGATGACGACTGACATTTAGAGAAAAACTATGATTCTTACATTCACACCTATGAGCAATGTAGATTAACCAATTAACCTATCAGTGCATATCTTTGGATGGAGGAAGAAGCCGGAAATCCTGGAGAGAACCCACGCAGACATGGGGAGACCATGCAAACTACACATGTATCAATATAAATAATTTCCAACATGATATTTTTCTGAACCTTGATTTTTTTAATTACATGTACAAGAACTGCAACCTTGACAGTAAAAGGTTGCACCACTAGTCAGCTTATAATGAAACCTGAACTGTTTCTCATTACTGGGAATCTAGTGCCCTCCATAGAGAAAACATGACAAACTAACACATTGGGAATTTAATCTTCATGTAAAAATATGTGGCCATTATAGAAAATCTCCTTTGTAAACACTACAGTATTAGCACAACGTCAAGTTTAGCAGAGTGGATACAAATAGAATCAAGGATAACTGTAAAAAAAAAAAAAAACCCTGGAGGGATAATTCATTTTGTGCATATACATGACTCATGCGCTTTCTATTAGTGGACCACAAAGGAAAGACCATATTCTCATGGTTAAAATATGAAATTTAGCTTTATAGTGTTTATACAGTGGGTGTGTGGATGAATGGGAAAGGGAGAGCCCAGACCTCTTTACAGACCTTTATGTTTATGTTTGAACACATGTAAAGACATTGTTCAAACCAGAGAACCTAGAGGCCAGTAAATTAAATTGATCACTTTGAGTGAAGACACATTTCACAATACTTTGAAGCACATACCAGTCATTTTTAGCTGATGAGTCCCTGGGTGTCGCCTCATGATCTGTGATGATGGTGGTCCAGGGTGACAGGGGGCATCGCCTGTCTTATATGTAGGTCAGTAATGTCGAAGATTCACGGCTTCCAAAATTACAGGGAATGAGACAACCAGGGACTCAAAACTTGAAAGTCCAACAGCTGGGAAATGTTAGGAACAAGATCCTCCTCAGTGACCTTAATGAATGTTAATGAATGACCCTAAAAGGACAGATGTAGGGAGACGAAAAACAAAGAGGCCGACGTGGGGAAGACACGTAGGAGTGAAAAGCCTTTATTTGGTAAGAGGCTCTGAAAAAAAAAATGTTACAGAAGAAAATGTGTTTTGGTGTGAGTAGGTTGAGAGGCGCTCTAAATCCCAAACACCCTGTCCCAGTAACCAACGGCCTCTAGCATGTAGCCTAGATCCCTAGCTACACACAGCTCCAGCCTGAAGCCCACAACAGATTGTTGACTGTGCCTCGCCAGCAAAGGGCGAGAGTGCAGAACTGAAACAGACAGAGCACCAGGACACAACATGGCTATGACGAAAACAGCCAACAAAGAGCATTGAAGGAGGGAAATGTGGATATATTCACAAGAAAAACTCTGCAGCACCTCCACAGCTACTTTATTTTGGTGTTCTGGGTTAATTGAATGTTGCAGCAGGTTCTTAAATGACTAAAAAACAAACTAGGGTCATATTTTCACAATTTTGAAAACTCTGTGTGATAGAAACAAAAAAAAATGAGCCTCCTGCTTATTTTGGGCCAGTTCACCAAATGATGGATGAATTGTGCCTAATTGTGCAAGAACCCATAATTTGCTCTGTTACAAAGACCTACTCACAAATGTTGTTGCACTAATGATACATGAGTGCAAAAATGCCTGGAAAATTGCTTTGCTTAGCGTAAGAGATTTTCATGTTTCAGGTTGTTTTTCACAGTTCAGTCCCATAATGAAATTTGCAGAAGCACCAAAAATTGTGTGTCTTTAGTGAATACATAGAAACCTACTTTCATGTGTCAATACTATTTTTATTTACGATCAATGGATTTGTGTCCCAATATCTCATTTTTTATAAACACAACACAGCGGCAGTAAATTTATTATCATCTTATCAGGATCTGACAGTCATTAATGTCTGAACTCTATTATCACATCATTTCATGTTAAAGTACTCAAAGCTCTGAGATAACATACATACTAAAATGATCACATTGACACTGCTTTAAGATTTTGCATTTAACATTTAACATTAAGTCAGTGTTATTTGAGAAGATTTGGAAAAAAGTGATGAAAAGTGCAGAAGTGAGAGTGGTTTGTGACAGTTTTCATGGCTCTTCTGTGAATTAGACCATTTTTATAACATGATTTGTTTGCACTGAGTGGGGCTGATTTTGTGCTCAATGTTGATATATTCTCTCCAGCCATGTAAATATTACAGATGCAATAATGGCACAGGCTGCTTGACAGCACAGTTGACAGTGAATTTCATTTTTTTTGGATGTTTTGTGGAGTACAGACTATATTTTTGGCTCACTTTCACTGGTTTTGTGTCCTTTAAAGCAACATCATGTGGCTCTTTTTCAGTTGTGATGTCAAAGATTCTATAGGAGCTGATGCTACTCTATTCTCAGTAGTTAGAGTCTGCGTCCCTAGTTTATCTGCCTAACTTTGAAGGTCTGACCATAATCACCTGCATGCGCTGTTTACTGGAGTGTGCCAAAAATGCTCTTTCATTTATTTTACTAAGATGAAGATGAAGATCGTTGGTATACAGTTACTATTCAAACTCATGTGTGATCTGTTAACAGAGAGATTTTAATTTGAAGATCAAAAAAGAAGAACCTAGAGAAGAAGGAAAAATTATGGGAATTGGAATTCAATCAGTAAATCCAGTAAATTAATAAACAAGTCTAATTGTGCAGCATCAGTGAAATGGGCCAAATGAAAGAATTCCATCTTTCCACTGTGAGTTCTTCTTTATGCAAACTCAAACCCTCAAATAAAACAATGATTCTGCATGAAGCATGTTTTTTTTTTTTTTTCTTTGTCAGTCTAAGAACTATAGGCATGATTGTTAGCTTACCATACCAATAACTGCCTTTTCATGTTTTCACTGCATGGAAAAACTACATCCTTGTTTAACTACTGTTCAGCCAAAGCGTGTCTGACCTCCACTCCAGTTCAGAGAGACTGGCAAAGAAAAGACTGTAGCCACTTTTATGCAGAAATCGCAGAAAAAAGGCAAGATAGTGATCCCACCTTTTTTCCTCCATTGACTGATTTACACAGCCAAGCCAAAGGTGTTACAGAGGCAAGACAGTGAACTTGCATCCTAAAGTCAAAGTGGTGACATTAGTGGAGTCATTTTAAAAGACCCCCGACGCGGGATGGACAACAGGCATATGGGGGCACTGGCCTACTGATTGCCGCATTCGCCATGACTGCAGTGTGTTTGTGGTAGCCTCCCTGCTCAGCTGGGCGACCACAAACACACAAACAGGGATCACCCGTTGATCAGCAAGTTTTCTTTATTAAAATCCTTCTCCTTTCCTTTAGCTTTACCATAGGGTTCTGTTTACTTGGAGTCCCACAAGGTCAGATTCTGTAATCATGGAAAATATGAGTCATTATTTTGCCCAGGCTCAAGGTATTTTGGAAGGTCTGTTGAAATTTCAGCTCTCCTTCAATTAAATAAACAAAGGATATTTTAAGGTTGTTTTGACTGTGAGGAGTGTTAGGAACATACAACACAGCACTGATGCATGCGAGGCTACCACATGATAAAATTCCACTCTATCTAAAGGGAGCTAACTCAGTCTCAACTGTACAGTATATTAATTTTGATTAATATGATTAATTATACTGTGGTGGAAACTTAACAAATAACTGTGTAAGCTTTTTTCCCCAGTATCTTAACAGTTTGTCTCTTGTTTTCATGCAGGGCGAAGTATTTCCGAGGGAAGAAACTGAATGGAGAGTATGAGATCCGAGTGGAGCAGGTGTGGTAAATTGATCATCCATGCTTGTTTCAATAATTATTAAGCCTATATGTGATATTTTTTATCAATCAATCAATCAATCAATCAATCAATCAATCAATCAATCAATCAATCAATCAAACTGTATTAGCCTAGCACTTTTCATGTATGTTACATGTAGCACAAAAGTGTTACACTAAACTCCCCACTGTCCCGCAGCTGCAAACAAAATAAACATAAAAGCAGCAGAGGAAAGCAATGTTAAAAAGTAAGAGTTTAATTAAAAGCTAAACTAAAAAGATAGGTTTTAAGTTTACTTTTAAAAACATGAACACTCGCAGCAGACCTCAGGTCCGCAGATAGACTGTTCCATAGTTTGGAAGCATAAAAGCTCACAGGTTTTGTACCACCGTCAATCAGTTCTGTGTGTATGTTTCTTTAATGTGGAGAATTTATAATCGGAATCAGAGTCATGTTTAACGCCTTGTAAGTAAACAGGGTTCATATTACTAGGGATTTGCTTCAGTGGTTTGGTGCAAACATAGAACATGGAAGTAAGTTGCATGCAGTAAAAATGAAGTACAATAAAATAAACAAACAAGTAATAGCCTAAACAAGTAAAACAAAGTTCAAAATATCCAATATACAGTGTGGACTAACCTAATGGGATTGAGTAAGACTTTGATGATACTGGTTCTGGTTCTTAGCAATGAATAACCAATGCATTGGCCACACCTGACCATGAAGCTGTTCTTTAAGCAGTTATCCAATTACCTCTGAGACTCTGAAAATAGTAAGATTCATAAATTGCTAATGCAGAGATTGAAACCACTTAAATTAGAGCTGAAAGTCCACACTTTACACTTTGTTATTGCTATTTCAATTCCACTCTGGTGTTGTACAGAGGCAACATTACACCATTTGTGTTAGTGTCCAAATACTTATGTGTATATCTCAACAATTTTAAGGACATGTGTAACCGTTTGCTTCATGTTAAGCTATGTTAATAACAGCTCTGTTAAGGTATGTGATTTTATTGACTGTCTAACCAAAAAAAACAAACAAAAAAGGAAATTAGTCTACATCTCATAAACTAGTAGGCCAGGTTTAAGTCAGAGTCCATAGTGTATGTAAAGGTACTATATGTTTATGGGTCTAGACATGCAGTATACAATGTGTAGATGGTATCTAATTTACATCAAATAACTGTTCAATTATACATCTGCAAGCTATTGTTGAGTTTTGGGCCTGTCTTTGAAATGGAGCAGTGGGATTTTATGAGAGAAGGAAAAAGGGACCACAAAAAGCTGGACGGGTGATTTTATAGCCTGTTTCCTCGACTCTCTACTGTTGTGGTCACATGCTTTATCTGAGAGTGAGTGGGTCTGAAGTATGAGTCAAGATTTTTCTGTGAAATGTAAACTCATGTGGAACTTTCTGTTTCAGTGTTACGATGTCACTGTGACTGAACCCCAATAAAAAAAATGGTCGAGTTAATTGAGACCCTTAAGTCAATAGTGAGGGAAACAAGACCATATGAGTCCCCCAAAGCCCAGATATAACTCCAACTGTGCCGCTGACCTACTTAGATCTTGTTGGAACCTCCACTCTTTCCCAGAAGCCCTACTCATTGACGATAACAGTCAGTCACTAATTGCCTTCAGCAGCCAGACTCTTCATAGGCTGTTTGTGCACCTCGCTGAGAGCCTTAGGATGATGGAAACCCAATCTCTGTGTGAAAAGTTAGCGACATGCTGAGATGAACCCTTTTAGGGGATGACAATAAAAGCTAAGAGGCCCAATGGACTTTCTCCACTTTTCCATCCCTTCTTTCTGATTTTTAACATCTCAACCCAGTAAACATCTTGACATTGAATGACTGTACTACTGTTGCTCCAGAGAAACACAGCAAAGTAGATTAATTCTGTTGATTACAATAGTATTTATCTATAGTATCTATATAATTTCTTACCATGCTGTGATGTCAGACACTGAACATTTTCATTTGTTTTGGTTGATCATTCACAGTGATTCACTCATGCTGTATAACCTTCCTAAAGCAGCACTCACAAGCCCCAAACCATCATAAATCTCCTCGGGCTTTCTTGCTGCCATATAAGGTACCATCTTTAGACTCAAGCACAGACTCAGCACAGCATGTGATGCAGCAGTAGGGAAGTCTGGTGCCAATCTGCATTAAAGCGAAAGAAAGCTGGCTGTGATACCTAGATATATCTCACCTCCACCTCTCCCAGTCCTTACTTAGAGAAGATTTGCAAGCTTTCTTTTGTGATTATTCCCTCCAATTAACATGACCCACTTTGAAGTTACATTTGCCACACGCCTGAGGTCATTTGTCCACTAGGTAACTCTTTTTCTCACAAAACAGATGCTCATGTGAGCACAGGTGGTAGCTCTTTGTGCTCCTAAGTGACTAATAAAAGCAGACTTCAAGTCAAAGAGATAAAATACAGTACATTCAGTAGAAGTTCTTGATGCTTGGAATACAAAAAAAACCCCAAAACATTTCAAGTAATCCTTTTATTACACTTTAACCTTGTGATTTTGAAAGAAAAACAGCTAGAAGTGTGATGTGAGGTTCCTCCCTAATTTCCTTGTTTCTAATATAAGTATAAAAGCGAAAAACAAAAGTTGAAAGAGGTTCTGAAATGGCTGACAAAGGAGAGCTAAAGGTAAGCTGGAACATCATGCAAAAGATGAAACAATTTAATTCAGAGATCAGTGTGAAAGTGGTAAAAAATGGAGTTGGTGAAGAAGCTAAAGTAGTTTAAAGTAGAGCTGCATCATCCTTGCAATATTCATGTGTGCAATAGTCACATCACAGACCCTGCAATATAGGAGAAAATGAAATCAATGTGTTGTCATCTAATTCCAATCTGAAAATGAAATTGAAAAATGAGCAACAAAGAAGAGAAAATTACCAAAAATGAGGAAGAAAATTACCAAAAACGAGCAAGAAAATCACTGAAAATAAGGAAAAAAAATCTTTGAAAATGATGTAAAAAATCACCAAAAACAAGGAAGAAAATTACTGAAAATAAGGAAGAAAATCACCCAAAAATGAGGAAACAATCATCAAAAATAAGGATAAAAATCACTGAGAACGAGGAAGAAAATTCCCAAAAACAAAGAAGAAAACCACAGAAAACACTATTATATCCTCCTGAGTATTGTTCATATTACAATATATATTACAGGGTTTCCAAAAAATTGCCTTGTCAGTTTTTTCCAATGTCATGCAGACCTAGTTTAAAGTAATAAGTGAAAGTAGAAAAGACCCACCGTGCCTCTTCTACGTGTGATGGAGCTGCAGCGTGTGTGTGAGTGTGATCAGCCAATGAAACTGTCACCTGTGTGGGATTAAGGTGTGTGTGTGTTGCTTTGGATTTGACTCACACACCTTTAAACTTGGTACTCTCTGAAAGTTCTAAAATTACTCTACATTTTTGAGTTATAGAAGTGAAATTGAGGAAAGGTATAAGAGCCTAGTGTGTGTGACGTCACCACTCTAAGACTCTTTCGATGGGACAAAAAAAAAAAAAAGCTTAATATTTCAATTGGTACATAAGGCAGAAATGTCAAAAGTAGTTGAACGAATGTCCTAAATGAGTTTTAATGTAGGATGACTTACACGCCAAAAGAAAAACATACAAAAAGAGAACATCATAGTGTAATTTCTGTGAAACACATAAATCACACAAATACTCAGTGGCTGCAGTCAGAGATGATCAGAAACATGATGACCTCCAACAAAAGGTTGCCAAACCCCCTGCCCATTTGCTAACCACCAAGCACTGGAGGTCATAAACAGCAATTTAAACAATTGGACAAATTAGGCAGTTAAAATTGAAGAGGTCTGTTGTTTGCGAAGGAACAAGAGGCGGTTCTTTAGGGTTGCTGGGCCGTGCATGGCTTGGGTCGCACAGGGCAACATCTGCTCGGCAGGCGTATGACCTCAGTGTTGTCCACACTCCTTTCTGCTTCAGTCATGGTACTTCACAAGCAGTTGGCTGTATGTTATCCGTACCCTTTTTTGGCTGGTATATGCCCATGACATAGGGCCTCTGGGTAGAACAAGATTTAGTTTGGTGCTCACTGAAGACAGCTGCCCTCATTCCCTCTGTTACATTAAGCATCTGTCTTACATTTCATCATGTAGTGCCTCAATGGATTATATCATTGGTGTACGAGGTGGAAGTGATTAGAAGCAAATACCTCTCTGCTTTGCACATGAATGGTCCAGTGTACTTCAAACCTCTCGATTGCATCAGTATGGGATTTAACCAAGTTTATCAAGAATTACGACAAATGAAGGTGCCTCTAATAAAGTAGATTAAATAAAATTTGCTATATAGCTACTATTTCCCTAGATTAAAATCTGCAGTTTGTTTTCTCTTAAGTCTTCTGCACAAGGATGGATCATAACATTCAGTTTTACATCAAATAAAAATGTTGAAACCTACAGTGTTACAATAGGATACCATGGTTGAAGTACTTATCTGTTCCTGTTGACATTTATATTTTATCTAGTTCTTGGGTTAAGGTTTTCTTGCATTGAAATGAAAGAGGTGAGACAAAAATGACACTTTGTGTAACATTTATTTTTGGATGGAAGGAGGTCAAACAATAAGAGGTCCCATCTGAGCTGAAATGAACTGTACATACAGCTTTCCTAGTTTGGTCTTCCACAGGGGACCAAAGAACAACACCTATCAGTGAAACAAGGTCAGTGATAAAAGGAACCTAATAATGTTGAGTACGGTTATTTATAACTTCTCTGTGACCAGCACAAAGGGTTATGGGAAAAAGTCTTTTCTTCTTTTGACCTCATGTGCTTGTAATACCCCATTTCATAATCATAATAAAATGAGAATGATAATGACACATCATACACAAGTGGCATTTTCCATTACAAACATTTCAAAAGACATTTTATCATTTATTAGTCAGTGTCGAATGCTATCCATTCTTTAGAGTTTAATGTATGCATGAAATCTCTACTCTGATAACAACAAATTATTGGGCTTTTTTTCTTTCTCAACTCTTTGACTGTCCCACTGCTTCAAGTCATTTCTCATATAAACCAAGTATTTCAATTTCTTCATTGGACAAAAAAACATTAACTAAGATAGAATTTATTGTGATGATAAAGAGGTCTTGAATCACACCAAAGAAGGGACTGATTATCACATCTAATATTCACATTTTCACAATTATCACTAGTGAAATCTGATGAAATAAAGAAAGGCACCACAGTAGAGGCGTGGTTAACACCATATTACCATATATATATAATTTTTTTCTGCTTTATTGGTGTATTCTCTTTATTTATTGCTTTTATCTTTGCACACTTACTTTCCTGTTTTGGTTGCTTTTTTTTGCTAGTATTTTTTTCAAGAGTGTTTTTGTATGCTACTGAGCTATTACAACTAAGTAATTTCCCTTGTGGATCAAATCTAAGTCTAATCAGCAAGAAGGTTTGCATCTCCTCCCCATGTCCATGTTCTCCCTGAGTACCCAGGCTTTACAGTCCAAAGTGTTACAACCTTCTCTTAAGAAACTCTGGTGCTTGTAGAGTCAGGGTGAGTTAAAAGCAAAAAGACCAACCTGAAATTACATAAAGGAACAAACGACAAATATTCCAACCAGTGTTAAATAGAAGAAAAATAAGCAAATGATTTAATGATGATTAGTCAAACAGAAAAAGTCTGTTTTTCATAGCAATCGTCAGTTAAAAGTCAGTATTTCAGCTGCTTACATAAAATCCACTTCATTTCTCGAATACTTTTTGTGGTTTTAGTTTTTTTTGTGTCACTTACTTTTGACCTTAAAAGAACTCTAAGACATTTCCAATTTAAGTGTTAAGCTTGACTGCACTTCATAGTTGATTTTTTACCAGAGGACAAAATAATCTGTTTACAGGTTGACCCATGTCAAACAAAAGGCACCTTAGCCACCTGAACCTCAAACACAACCATTTGTCCAAATCTAAAAATACTCACAAAGACTCCAGATGAGCTACTGTCAAGTGGTGTTTACTGTACTGTCCACAAGTTTCACATGGTTTGGCAGTCAAGGCAGGGTCCATACAACGTTCCAAGGATAAATGAAGCCTGCCTATAAATTGCACTACCCAAGACCAAATAGGGCATTTCACTGCAGTTCATCTTGTGTGGCATAAGACATTGTTAATTGAAGTTGGCCATGCTATTGATGATAAATTGAAGAGCTATTTTCGCATAAATAAACACATCTGTTGCTTCTTTCTGTGGCAGTGTTGCTGTTCTCTATAATGCATGTAATGTGCCGTACATTTCTAGTTTACTCCTCAAAGAATCAAGTGGCAGTAAATAGTGACTGACGTAATATCTGCACCATTAAAAAGAAAAATAGGAATTGGCAAAGACATGACCGAGCCTGATATAAGCCTACTCTGTCCTTCACAAAGCAGGTCAACTGAAAATTACACTTAATTCAGGCCCTATGCAGGTCAACAGATGAGAAAAATCAACTCTGGAGGCACTTGTTCCATGTATCAATCCCTGTTTTCCTTTCCCAGGGCAAGGACTGCTCCAATACAAGTGTCTGAATGTGTTACCACGATGGTAACCATGGTGCTGTGAAAAGCTTCCTGTCCTGGCTTCTGGACCTGTGCCCTGCACCAGCCACTTTATCCATTACTGCCCAGTGACAGTGGCTGTTAGGCCTACTCTTATCCCAACTCAGCCAATCACAGACAACATAGGATGCCAAATTTTGCCGTCTTTATCAGTTTTATCTGTACAGTAAATATCAAAGTATGCCCTATGTGGAGGATGGGAGTTGTTTAGGAGATATTCTGATGGAGAATGTGTCTACATGCACATGTGAGTGTGTGTGTGTTTAAATGTGCAATTGGGTGTGTTGTATATTTAAGAGTCTTTTTTGGCAATGCATGTGCTGCTGAGCACACAGATGTTTCTTTCAGAGGCGAGTATCAGTAGAGACGAGCTGAGAAAAGGAAGGGAGCCAAGTGCATGTCCTTGAGGCACATTGAGTGTGAGTGGCGCCTCGTTGTCCCCTAAATAAGATTACGGCATTTACTCGCCCCCTGCTCTTCCTCTCTGAGTGCAACACAATAAATAAAAGAGGTGGGTGTGTTTTTTCTCTTGGCAAAAAAACGCAGTTTCATTACGTTGGCAGTTTCTTTTCAACAGCAATTCACTCCCCCATACATAGTTTACATGGGCCACAGCACTGGATGAAGGGAAAATTCATCTCTGGGAGAATATTCCTGATAATATTTCTTTTTTATGTAGATGAAAGCCTTTGCAAAGCCTAGTAAGGCAGACTTAAATACCCAAATAATCACACTATGAGAATGTATAGATAGCAGTTGGCTCAATTTGTTTCGCCTATTGGTGGGAAAGGGGTTGAGGAGAGGGTCAGCTGGAGGATTTGCCTCCATAAACATCCACGTTGGCGTTTGTAGGCTGATCTATATGTTGTGTGTCACTTTGGCACTGTTGCTGAAATTTACAAGGCACAACAGCTTACATTTGTGGCTTTGCCAGGAAAAAGCTGTATGTTTAACGATGAATTGGTCTGTATTTTTATATAATCAATGAAGAAAATGGAATTTAATATGAAATGGGTTGCTGCCTGCAGTATACCATCAGCTGTATATATATTAGTACCTGTGGGCAAAGTAACATCCAACAGTTATTTACTCAGAGAGCTTATTAGATAGAATAAAACAGCTGGATGACTTACTGCTGAGGACCAGAAATCTAATAAAGTCTGAATCAAAATGATTTAAGAATATTATTGTGAGTCCACAAGCCTTAGCATTAGATGTTGTCTTTTTTTTTTTCATTGTGGTAGCTATAAAAATGAACACTGATCCTTGTCATAATAATTTGGCGCAGGTCAATAATTCCCCCATGGGATTGATAAAGCATTCTGATTCTGATCATACAGTTGAAAGCAGAAGTTTACATACACTGTACAAAAAGACACATAACACATTTTTTCTCACCATCTGAAGTTAAATCACACTAAATCTCTCCTGTTTCAGGTCATTTAGGATTACCAAAATCATTTCATTTTGCTAAATGCCACAATAATGAGAGTGAGAATTTCTTAGAGATTTTTATGTTACTTTCTTTCAGGTCAAAAGTTTACAAACACAAAAAGTACTATCTTCTTAAACAACACAGGGAAGCCCAGATGATGATGTCATGGCTTTGGAAGCTTCTGATAGGTTAACCGACAACGTGTGAGTTAATTGAAGGCACACCTGGGGATGTATTTTAAGGCCACTGGGTACTTTACAGACATGGGGATATGATATCTGAGTTCTCTACACTTCAGATAATTAAAAAAAAACAAAAAAAAAACCTGAAAACATCCTAATCAGAATTGATTAGGCTGTTTCAGCTTGATCAATTCTGATTGGATTGATTAGGATCATTAATTGAAGGTGATAATTTGAACCTTAGTCGGCATCTACTTTAATTTTTTTTGTCGTGGTCCGTATCTCTTTGACAAACACCGAGGGTTTTTTTTAAGTGTCATATTGCTTTGTTAAGTCAATCTGCTCCATTACTGACTGAGGGTTCCAGTCCTCCCAGACCAATGAAATGTAGCCATGTTCTGTTTGTAGTGTTTTCTTTTGTAGTCGGCCACATCATGTCAAATTTAATTTTGTATTTTTCTATACAAAATCAGCAGGCTACTTGTTTGACATTAAATTCACTACATTGGTGTCATGTCTCATACTTAAAAGTTATTTAAAGACTAACAAAGACAGGATTTCAAGTCTGAGGTCAGCTGGCTGGTTTTGAGTATTCCTCCTGGGTTTTTATACCTGGAGCAGATGAGGGTTTATGATGTTACAGCCTTGAGGTGGATGCTGTCAGGGTCCATTTGTGATTCTACAGTGTTAGATGGACTCAGAGTGATCTTTATGAACCAGACAAGTACAGTTCATTTCTTCACTTGTTCTTTCAAGTAAAAATGTAGAGCATATTGAAGCAGGTCTCACGGAAGGTGGAATTTAGTTCTGAAATCAATTAAAAACGAGATAAATATCAAACAAGGCTAAAATGTAGCCAGGTTAGTTGTTTTAATTGCCCTCTGTGGGTGAAAGTATCAGAAAATGGAAATGTTAATATTAGTTTGGCACCATAGTTAGATTTTTTACTCAGTCTAAGCAGATCACCACACCACAGTATAAAGGCAAAATAATAGAAGTTACAGTTAAGTTTGTCTTTGTTTTAAGTTATATCTGATGGTGTGTATTTTATTTCCTTCAATAAGATAAACTGATGATATTTCGCCAGCCTCTGAAACCAAGTCTAAACCTGGACATATCTTTAATTTTTTTTTTCACAGTCATCTTCTCCACTGAATACAAAAGACTTTTCTGACAATGTGGTCATTAATGTGACAGAAGAAAGGTTCATTTCTGGAATGACCCATTTGGTACGTTAAAAAGGAACATTGCCATCAATAAATTTTTAGAATGCAGTGACAGTCAGTTAGAGGGAATATTGAATTGTCCCTCTTTGGTTCTTGTCCATCCAGAAAGTCCATTCCCAGAAGTCGACTATTGCCCCTCCTTGTGAGTGTCTCTGGAAGTCATTATGTAGCCAGGCTACAGCCTTTCACAAGGCCCTCACTGTCCGTGAGGCTGCAGAGTCAGGATAACTTAATTTGCTTCTTCTCACCATTGCTTTCTGTCTTTTGGACTTTTTTGGCTGTGTAAATGCATACATGTAAAATGAGGTGAACCTGAAAGAATTTGCTCTGTTTTGGTGGTCACAAATCCTTCCCCGGGCGGTTGTACATTCACATCAGTAGCAGCTCTATCACATTATCTCACAAACCAAAGGCACTATAGCAGAAATACTTTTTTTTCTTCCTTTGTAAACCCAGAAACACACACACAAAAAATTTTTTTGCTTCATAATACTGATGTACTCTTCAAAATCTCATGACCCCTGTTGAATCATGTGTTGTTGTCATGATGTAACATTTAATCTGATGGCGTGCTTCCTCTTTGTGACCCCCAGGCGGAGTTCTCAGAGATTAACCTGGCTGCCTATGTCAACTCAGGGTGTATGGTGGACATGCAGGTCACGAAAGGTGGCACTAAAGTAGTCAGGTAAGACACCAAGGGCCAACAGACGACTCCTTGCAAATTGCGTGTGCCCACGCAATCTGTAAATTGCCTCAGTGAGTTTGCACAAAGACTCCATTTCTTTTCTCTCAGCAGCTTTGAGCGTGACTGTGTGCTTGTAACATCACTTGCACTCAGAGAAATCAAGGCTGTAATGTGATTATGCCAGTGGGAAAAATAAAGGCTGGTGATTCATTTTTAGCCTAGATAACGGAGAAAAGATAACAACGTAAAAGTAGTATGTAGCAGACATGGTTCAACATGTGAACTGAGGTATTTACATGGGTTGTTTTGTTGTTTGAAGTTGAACAGAATACTGAAAATTAACACAAATAGTACCAAAAGACACAAAACATGAGAAAGATTTAGCAATATGGTTTCATTGTGCTCGTCACTCACTCTCACCTTATTTTGTTTTGGATATTATATTTCAACAATACTCTTAAAACTGTTTTTCTACATGTTTTTGATACTTTAAACATTGTTGATAGGTAACTGATGTATAATTCTGACATTTCACAGATTTTTTTAGTGTTTTGTCAGTGTTTCCAGCAAAATTGATAAATGACATACATAACCAAAAATGATAATAATCGAGTGGTGACCTTTCACACCGTAGGTACCTTTTGTAGTTCCCAGAACCTTTTTGGAAACTAGCCCTTTTTTTGCGCATTTGCACAGCATAGGAACTACAAACCATCACCATAGTTTCTATAACCATTTTAGCTCCTACTCAAAGGCAGGGTCTTTTCATGGTTTCATAGGAACTATATGATGTAGTGTCTGTTGATTGGTAGAACTTGGGCCCCGCCCAGTTTTGCATATTTCCACTTCTGGCAGAACCGCAATTTTTAAAAGAAACTGTTGTCATTTGTCAATATTAAGAACTAACATAACTGTCAGGGTAAGAACAGTTCCAGAAAAACAGATCAGGAGCCCTGTTGGCCAGGCTCCACTGTGATCTGAGCCCTTTGGATCTGTCGCGGTTCAAGTGGCTATGACAGCCAGCCGGCCCGGCTCGGCTGTGAGCCCTGCTTGTCGGCAGACCTAACCGGGCACAGCCCCTCAGACCTCAGACCCGAAGGGCTCAGATCCCACTGGAGCCATGCCACCTCATCCCGGCTGCAGAGTCCCTCTGACCTACAGCATCTTGGGGATTATTTGGTTCCTTTCTGCCTGTGTGAATGCAACATGAAAAGGTTTCCCTGGGGAGAATAGTTCCTAGAACTAAATTTGAGGTGGATAGTTCTTAGTACTAAGTTCCTAGAACTGCTCTGTGCGAAAGCGACTACGGTTGCTGAACTGTACAAAGAACTAGGCGGTTGTGGCTTAGCTGGTAGAGCAGGTGGTCTAATGATCCAATGAAGGATCGGCAGTTTGAATCCTGGCTCCGAATGTCAACATGTTGAAGTGTCCTTGGGCAAGACACTGAATCCTAAAGGCCTGGCAGTGCCTTGCGTGGCGGTAGCTGCCCACTGGTGTATGAGTGCATGAATGGGTGAATGTGAGGCTTTATAAAGTGCTTTGGGCACCATGAAGGTGCATATAAATGCAATCCATTTACCATAAATTGCCTCAGTAATTCTCAGAAACATGCACAGCTTTTATTCACCAATACTTGTAAAATAGTGGTCATTCAACTCTCTATTTAACTCTAATCTGCAAACAAACATCATCCACAGTCAGCCCACTGGGTCTCACTCTGTTACACAGCCTTCTTGGGGAATAATCAGCTAGTCT
Source organism: Fowleria isostigma (assembly GCA_029814645.1). Lineage (NCBI taxonomy): Eukaryota > Metazoa > Chordata > Actinopteri > Kurtiformes > Apogonidae > Fowleria > Fowleria isostigma. The sequence continues at coordinate 16,579 of JAPTGZ010008354.1, forward strand.
GTGTGTTGACCATGGCTCTGTACAATTTTGTGAAATAACTTTCTTATCAGTGTTGAAAGTAGAATTTATACCGGAAATGGCCTGACAATGCAACACAGAGAATTCAAGTACGTAACCACATACGAGCAGTGACCGGAGCAGTCATATGTCTGAATATACAATGCAACCTGTTGTCAGAACTGACACTGAGGTGATTATGTGGTTTAAATATTTTTTTGGTAATATTTGTGTAATGATAGAGACCAAATTGAATGCACATGGTCCAACTGCTGCCATTTGCACAAACAGTAACATTCATTTCCAAAGCATTTAGCATTTTAGTTTGTCATTTATGACTCTGTGCTTGACTAAAAATAGTACAATGGTTGTTTAAAAATAACAGTCTGATTGGATGATGACTAATAAACCATTATGGTTAGTGGTGAGGCTTCACTGTAACTGGAAATTTGCAAGAATTTCCCTCTGTTGTCACGTTGAATGCCACATGTGCTTGTCATAGATTCTAGCGATAGAAAGATACTTACTTATTTGACAGCACTGTTTCCTACAACAGAGCTTTAATACCTCCACAGATGGATAGGAGACAGACAAAACACACATTTCCTCAGCACAAACTAAAGCCCTCCTGTTTGATTACATCTTTCCGTGTGCTCACAAGAGGTTTGCAAACATGCAATGGAGCACGTTTCTACTGTATATTTAAAGCAGGCACTTTCTTTTCCATGTGTTTTATGGCTGTTATATTCACAGGGCTGTGATCTCTGACCTCTGTCCTCAGGCACGCTCTCTGAACAATCCCTTGCTGCCTGAATGCATCAACTGACTTTCTCACAGTTCTTTGTTTTCATAGTTGTTTATACAGGGGGATTTGGGAGATTTTCTCACTTGTGTCATGTATGCAATCCCCTAGAAAGATATAAAACTTTAGGAAGGTCAATGATATTAAATGAGAAAAAGAAAGGAGGGGTTAAAATAGGATGTTGTCAGGTAATTAAAATAAAATGCATTGTGTGTTCTGACAATGTGACACTTGTAGGCAAAAGACAAACTAAAAATGTGTATAAGATAAACCACATCATGCACATGCGCACATTTTTCCTGCAATATGAGGGTTTATAGAATATAGGTTAAAAAAATACACAAGTTATTAAGTAAAGTCAAATTTGTGCATGTGAAGTTACATGACAGTTTGTTAACTACAGCTGAAGACTCTAACTTTCTAAAAGGACTGTAACTGCACAAAGACACTGTGACACTTATATGTTTAAGTAAATACTGCATGTAATTAATATGATATAACTTAATGACAAAGCAATTCAGTTTTTTTTGTATAGGCCAATATTACAAATCATTGATTTAACACGCTTCACAGTCTGTACAATATAGAACATGTTATGTTCTTTGACTGTTGGTTTGATAAGATTGAAGATAATTAGTGATGCAGACATTTATTAGATGCGTCCTCATTCACTTGTAAGTTTTGTCACTGCATTAGTCCCAATTACATCTGAAATGTGATATCTCAAGTTGAGAGAATGGATTCAATTTGTTACAGACATTTACATGACCTCAAGGATTACTGATTCTAATAGCAAGAGGTCAAAGGTGAAGATTGCTGTGACCTTAGATCTTTCTATTCTCATTGAAAAGGAAATCTCAGAAACGCATTAACTTTTTTCTCACTTGTCTTAAAGATAAAGTGATTTTGGCAGTCAAAGGTCAAGGGTCAAGGTCACCCTTGCCTCATAAACCACTTTTTGGCCATGTCTTCTGGTATAAAAAGATTATTATGCATTAAAAGCAGATGCATCTAACTGAACTTAAGTTTGCTGTGAATGTCATAGTGATTAAAGCATTGCATTTAATCTAAAAATATCAGTCTGATTCAAACATCATGTTGTTACTAAAGAATAAGTCACAGTCACTAAAATCACTGATGTGGATTATCTGGGCTTTATGCTGCTAATGTGGCTAAAAAGTCAACTTTGCCTACAGTTTTGCTGTCATTATATGCAACGTGGCATGTACGATACAGCAGAGAAAAACACCACAAGGTACAGTAGTTATGGCATGTTGTTCCCTGCTGCACTGCTGTAGTCAGCCCTTTAGCTTCTCTGCTTTCTACTGCCAAAACCTCCAGTGAACTGCTCAGCTCAAAGTGGGGACTCTGGTCTGGCTGAATGACAAATTACAGCAGCCAAGTATGATAAGCCACAGAGTAGTGTTTCTCTCCGTTGCCATCCCTCTACTTCTCCAAAGCCTGTGGTTAATAAAACCCCTTGATTAATTAGTGGTGATTAACGTCAGGCAGAGGGTGTGTTAACTGTTGGTGATTGAGGAGTTTATTGAGCATGCTTGAGTCTCTCTGGAAGTACTTTTAGGTAGCAGCCTCAGACAGATGCCTAAAGGTGGGTGTTAAAAATAAATCATTTTTTTGTTTTTATGGCAAACGATGAATTTGATGAAAACCATTTATAGGTCCTAGGGGACTTCATGTAATACAAGCTGCAAGCTGAACCACATGGACACTAATGACCTGCAAATTTCAATTTAAACCCTCTTAATTTAGTCCTTTTGACAGATTTTTCATCATAATTCCTTTACCTGTTCAGTCATCCATTAACTTACATTAATGCACTTATGGTTCTTCACGGATCAATAATCCAACTAATCAGGAAACTTGAGAGATTTCTGCTGTCATCAGTGTTTCCTTCAGGTTTAGGGTCTCCAGTGCTAATACTTTAATTAATGTTATTTATAAATACCTGGAAACTGTACACAGCCCCACTGCTTTATGTTGTGACACTTGACATTCCAGCTGTATTGTAATGTTAACATAGTCCATATGTAGCTAGCTTGCGAACTCTTTGAGGTCTGTTGGACATCACTGTGTTGAATGCTTCAATTCTGAACAAGTACCTGGCCTCCAAAATGAAGAAAGTGTTGAAGTTAAGTATCTTACAGTGTAATACCTTTGACTGCTACTGGAGGCTTTCCCCAAAAAGACCAGGCTCCCATAGACTGACATCAAAGTTCTTTCCAAAAATGCAATCTGTTTTTTTTTCTCAGGCTCACACTTGTGTCACTATTTGTATTTGTAAACTGTAATAAGCATAGTTGGTTCATCTTTTTTTTCCCTCTGTAACAAAAATCTGACTTTATTTAAGTGTTTGTTTTTTGTTTGTTTTTTTTATCGTGCCCTTCACATTCTCACCCCCTTTGTCCAAATATCACTTTTGGGTCCAGCAAGCTATTATAGGAACAAATGATCAAATCACTAACTTCTTACATCAAAAGGGCAGTTCACAAACCAGTGGGTGAAGCTTCAGTTCCTCTGTGCACTAATTATACTCACTCTATATTTTTTGACCACTTTTGGCCAAATTTGTGCACAGCTGGACACGAAACTAAGTTGAACCAATCTTATTTTTGTGTGCACAAGGAGAGGAGGGGCTATTCACAGATGACTTTGTGGTCAATGTCTTTCTGAAAGAGCAAGAGGTAAGGCCAGGAGGTGCTAAGTGATTTGTTGTTATACAACCCTGACAAAACTTGTCAGCAAACATACCTGAAGTTTTAAGTTTATGCAAGTTTATGCATGGAAATCGAAAATCAGAGTTGATATCTGCCCACCAAAAATTTTTATGAGTCTCTAAATATACCAGCTCAAGTATGTGGGAAACACTGCAGTTGATAGAGGCTATGAGGGCTTTTATGTCATTGTTTAGATAGAGCTAACATACAACAGACTGCATTTGCAGACCCTTGTCTAATTCCTTCTTTCAAATTTTATTTAATTCTCTGTCCTAGTCTGAAGCAGGTTCACCCCTTTTTCCTCTCCACTCCCTGCAGAACACATAATGAATGAATGAATGAATGAATGAATGAATTTGGTTGTTCACAATAAAAAAAAAAACCAAAAACAGCACAACATAAAAGCTGCACATTCAACAAGACATAACAAGACTTCCCTCCTTCAGCTACCTCAGGTGATGCTTTACCACCTAGACCAAACACCATACGGACAATTTAGACATGCACACACACAAAGGCAAGCCTTAACTCCCCTTTCCCCTTGGCCCCATTGAAGGTCCATTTTAATCAGTGAATGAACTGCCTGCCTGGAGCAGCCTCAACACCCAATACCTCAGACAGGTTCATCTTGTTAGCAAATAGTAAATAAATCCCACTCACAGACACACTAAGGTTCAGACACGGCTTTAGGAGGCTTGACAATGGTTTCCGGTACGAGTGCTATAGCTGTAATGAAAGCATTCAGTGGCTCTGCTTTTGTAATATGGCCATGAATACAAATGGTCCTAATTCACTCCTGCTCATATCAAGAGTAATTTCCCCTTTGTCAGCGGTCATTTGGTGTTCTGTCAGGGCCTTTTCACACAGCATACTCGGATCTGTACCGTACTCGGATACACTTCACACCTTTCCCTCAGTGTTGCATTCAGGGCCTTTATGTGCGTACCACAGCCCGTATTTGAGCACAAATAGGTGGCGATGTGGAGGGAAATCTGTCACTATCCAAAAAACACAGAAGTCAGAAGAAGACAAACCCCTTACATCATCAAAAAAAAGAGCAAAATCAAAAATCTATGAATACTATTTATAATTGTGCACATGCTAATAAAGGATAGGGGAGAGGAGAGATACTCATATGTACACCTAGACACTC
>JAPTGZ010008535.1:0-10224 GCA_029814645.1 Fowleria isostigma
CATCAAAAATGGCAACTTAAACACAAAATGCAAGTTGCAAAACAGAGGGGGTTGAATAATTTTGCATGCAGCTGTATCGGGCTACCCTGGGTAGGTTACCCCTTCTCCACACCTAGTTCAACGACATGTACTTTTCTAGGATTTGTTGAAAAAAGTAATTGTCAAATTGTGTCCTAACATTTTCTGAATTGGGGTTGTACCTACACAAATGATTTCAGAGTAATAGTAGTATAAGAAAGTAGTAAGAAATGTGTGTGTGCCTAGGCACCACTAAAGAGTCACAGTCAAAATACTGTGACTGGTATGAAAGGAAAGGGTTGTTCTACTTGTGTGATTATAGCATGTTTAACAAACCAACCCTTTGGTAACCCAACAGCTTACAACACAAGTATAAAACAACACAACAGTGCACACCCTGCTGAGAGATAGTACTGTCATGGCTGTCACCTGAAGGCCTTATCAGAGTGCAGGCATGTGGTCATAACCATGTCAAGTTTCTAATAGTCAATCATTCTCCAGGCTCAGACGACAACCTGTTTGTGATTATTCGCCTGCGCAAAATTTGTTACTCTAGTACTCATCCTAACATTAAAGTTTTAGATTGTTTAAAGGACATATCACACATATTAAAATCCCTACATATTGGTTCATTATCAATTACATGCTCATGTTCATTATATGCCTGAGGTTCCCATGCTTTACATGTAACCATCTTCTGCTAGAATCCTGTCATGGGTTGGTTTAGAGAAACCTATTTGACAGTGAAATGCATTCTTCAGCATGAATGATTTAAGAAAATGACTTGTTGTTACACTGCTGATTCATAAGATAATGAGGCTTTGTAGAGTGTAAACCTGCTGAGACGGCAGGAATTTGTGTGGATCCAAAAGTAAAGGTAGGTTAAAATGCATGTAGTGTATTATAGAAGGCAGAGATGTAGCTGTGTCTGAAGGTCAGTAGGATGTAAATGGCCTTAACCTGAAACAAATGAAATTCCTCTAAGATCATGGCATTATTACTTCTACCACAAACTTTTTTACTGATTAGTTTATAATTCTATGGGCAATAAATAGTTCAGCAGATTTAAAGATGAAAATTTCACATTTAGATTACTTTACCTATGACATTTTAATTGTGATCGACTTGCTGTCATTACCTCACTTAACGTCATGATGAACAAAGACGGATCAGACTGTGCATAGTATCTACAAAAACAACCACTTTATCTCTATCTGTGTGTCATTCCAGTATGACTGGTATGAAAAGCAGTGTCATGTGAGTGGACTATTTCTTATCAGCTTTCCCAGCATAATCACTGACTGACAAGTGGTATCAGTGATGGAAAGTATCCCTACTGTCTGTCTGTGTTAAAACAACTTGACCATTTCTGGTTTTAAGCTACACTGATGATATAATAAAGATGAGTGTTGATGGCTTCGTGTTTGTGACTTCCAGTCATCTTTTTGACTCCTCTCTGTTGTTCAAAGTCCGTAAGAGAAATATAGAGATTAAGGTTGGATGCACATATTTTTTTTCTTATCCCACCTTAAAATGCATATATTTGTGTCCCTCTGCACACCAGAAGATTTAGAACAAGACAAAAGTAGGACATAGGTCCCTGTGATATTATCCAACACTTTCTAAGAGAGTACACTTACTACAAGTCAGAGTCTATAAAATGAATTAAGGAGATACATAGAATTGCTAACAGTTAGAATAAGCTATTAGATTATTCGAGGTTCCAGCAACCCTCACCAGGAAGAAGCATTACAGAAAATGGATGGGTTATTAGCTGCATGTGGAAGTAAATGCATAATTTTGATCCTGGTCTATTATTATACAGCACCATTAAATTATCAATACTGAACCATTACAGCACCATGCTACTGTTGAAGCTTCTCTGGATAATGTAGTAGATGTAGTAGATGTCTGCTACTCAGGTTCAAATACACAGATCCAGAGCAATCTAATACCTCATCACTTTTCTCACATCACTGAGAGAGAAAACAGAGAAAGGCAAACTTCTGGAATAAAGTTAAAGGGTTGCACTTCCTCAAATCTGTGTTTCCTGATGACAGCTTGGATGAAATGAAACCATGTGAGAAGTTAATTTGGTGGAGCTGTTTACAACTTACAGATGTCAGAGGATAAAATGCTTGAAAACCGCTGCTTTAATCTTAAACATTTATTGTATTTTATTTTTTGTACTTTTTTTCAAATGTCAGGAGACTTATTTAACATACTGTATCATAAAAAAGGAGAGAGGGTGGCCATCCTCTGGTTAGATGCAGAAAAGGCATTTGACCAGTTAGAATGGCCATATACAGTTGTGCTCATAAGTTTACATACATGAGCAGAATTTGTGGGGTTTTTTGGCCATTTTTCAAAGAATATAAATGATAATACAAAACATTTCCTTTCACTCATAATAAGGGGTTAGGTGAAGCCATTTATCATCCAAAAAATGTGTTTACTCTTTTTAATAAATATTGAAAACAGAAAAGAAAAAGAAATCTAAATGACTATGATTAAAATTTGCATCCCCTAGAGGTTTTGGCCTGATAACATACACACAAATTGACACACATGCCTTTTAAATGAGCATTAAAGGTAACCAAACTCACCTGTGATATGTTTGTTTTGTAATTTGTGTGTTTGTAAAGAAAAAAAAGTCAGTTTTTGGGGTTTTTGAGTTTTTGGGGTCCTGGCAGACCCTGCATGTTCCTCCCAGTGCTGCACTGAGGTTTCTGAATCTTGAGTCATGGGGAAAGCAAAAGAATTACCAAAGGATCTGTGGGAGAAGGTAATTGAGCTAAAGCAGGAAAAGGATATAAAAAAGGTATCCAAGGAGTTGAAAATGCCCATCATCAGTGTTCAAACTCTAAAAGAAGAGAAAAATGAAGGATTCTGTTGAAACCAAGCCACAGTCAGGTGGACCAACAAAGATTTCAGCCAAAACTGACAGGAAAATTGTTGGGATACAAAGGAAAACCCACAAATAACTTTAGCTGAGATACAAGAGTCTCTGAATAAAGAGACACTTGAATAAAAATGGGCTGCATGGTCGAGTCACCATAAGAAAGCCTTTGCTACGCCAGTGCCCCAAAGTAGCTCGCTTACAATATGACAAACAGCAGAGACAAGAATCAGAACTTCTGGAACAAGGTTATTTGGAGTGATAAGACCAAAATTGACCTATAACTATACTATAGTACTATATATAATACTATACGTACTATATAACTATACTATAACTATAAACAATTCATTTGGAGAGGAGGCTTATGATGAAAGTTACACCATCCCTACTGTCAAATTTGAAGGTGGATCAAATGATATTTTGGGAATGTGTGAGCTACAAAGGCACAGAGAACTTGGTCAAAATTGATAGTAAAATGAATGCAGTATGTTATCAGAAAATATTGAAGGAAAACTTGTACTCATCAGCCCAGAAGCTCTTAAGTGTCTAAACAGTTAAATTTTTTTGTCATTGTGTATATATTTCTCTTAGACTTATTTCTCTTATACTTATGTTTAATTTGCATTAATTCTTATTCTTATAATTCACTGTAGACTCCACTGAATAATTCTAAACATATTCATTTCAATTCAATGTCAGGTAAAAAAAAAAATAAAATAAAAATAAAAGCCTTATTGCAATGGCTAAATAATAATTATCAATAACTTTCTGTCTTTTATGACATGCTCAACTGTTCATACAATTTCAAATTCTCTCAAACAGAGCAAAATAAAACTTTACTAAAAATGCTAATTGACTATTAAATACTTGTCTTCATTTTTATGACCAAATGCTCAATTCTTTGTACAATTTTAATTCAACAAACATGATTCTTACACAGAGAAATTGTAAACCTGCAACATTATTGAATATGCTATGTGGAATAAAACCCAAATAGACTGAAGAGCTTTCATACATTCTTTAAGCCATTTAATTTTGAATGTGTTGCTTAAATCTATAAAATTCAATACCTCAAATCTACCCTTCCTCCTGGATCCTGAAAGAATATCTTTTTTTAGGACATGCTTTTTGTTTATTCATGCAAAATTGATAAGTAACTTATTTATATTTTTAAGAGTTGTGTCTTTAACAAATAGTGACAATGCAGGATATACAAGCCTTGAGATACCTTCAGCTTTGGTTGGCACTCTGCCCAAAATAGAAAGGTCTCATTGAAGTCACATATTCATAATGCTTTGAGCTTTTTGGATTCTGGGTGTAAAGTTTAACTGTTGTCTAGCTTTTAAGTCTTTAGTAATATTAATACCCAAGTATCTGACTGTGTTTTTTTATTGGTATGGCGTTTGTGCTTTTGTCATCTGTATTATATAGATGGTAAATGGTAAATGATCGGTACTTATATAGTGCTTTTCTACACATTAATGGTACCCAAAGCACTTTACAATACAAGCCTCACATTCACCCATTCACACACACACACCGGGCGGCTGCTGCCATGCGCTACCAGGCCTCACTGGGAGCCATTTAGGGTTCAGTGTCTTGCCCAAGGACACTTTGACATATGGACAGTTGGAGGTGGGATTCGAACCGCCGACCTTTGATCATTGGACGGCCTGCTCTACCAACTGCGCCACAGCCGCCCACATATAGAGTTAAAATCTCACATTTGTTTATATTTAGTTGTAATCTTGAGGCATTTAATTCTAAAGCTGGAACCAATTGATGTTAGTCTTTTAGAAACAAAGCCGTGTCATCAGCTAGTTGTGTTATTCATATTTCTTTTGGAAATATAGATAACCCTTTGGGCAGCACGGTGGTGCAGTGGTTAGCACTTGTGCCTCACAGCAAGAAGGTCTTGAGTTCGATTCCAGCACCATGACTGGTGAGACCTTTCTGTGTGGAATTTGCATATTCTCCCTGTGTCTGTGTGAGTTTTCTCCAGGTACTCTGGTTTCCTCCCACCATCCAAAGACATGCTCTGATAGGTTTGGTTAATCTAAATTGTCCATAGGTGTGAATGTGAGAGTGGTTGTTTGTCTCTATATGTCAGCCCTGTGATGAACTGGCAAAATGTCTAGGGTGTACCCTGCTGTTGCTCCATGTGACCCCCGTGACCCTCGTGAGGACAAAGCGGGTTCAGAAAATGAATGAAAGATAAATCTTTGATATAAGTATTATTCAGAATTATAAATGAAAGGAATTCAGCAGCAATTAAAAAAAGAAAGGGTGAGATAGGATGGCCTTGACGCACTGATCTTTCAACAGGAAAACCTTTGGAGGTATTTGAATATAGTAATATATTGCTATTAATATTTTTGTATAGTATTTTAACAACTGAGGTGAAATATTGTCCAAAACCAATTAAATCTATGGCCCTATAAATGAAGGTATGTTCTACTGTATCAAATGATTTTAAAAAGTCAAGAAATACAATTACTGTATTGCATCTGATTGGATATAATCTGAGTAATCAATCAAATCCAAAACCAATTTTATGTTATTGCTTATATAGCAGTTTGTCATAAAGCCTGATTGAGTTTCACAAATAATTTCTCTAAGGCCTTTTTTGAGACACCTGGCAAATACTACTGCAAACAGTTTGTAGTCTGTATTTAGAAGAGTAATGGGTCTCCAGTTTTCTACAAAGAGCGGGTCTTTATTTGGTTTTGGAATCAAGTTAATTATTCCTTGTTTCATTGTAGTTGACATTTCTTTGTCAATGCATTCTTTGTACATATTCATAAGGGGAGTTTCGATAATGACCCCCTCCCCCCCAAAAAAAGAGTAGAACTCAGTAGATAAACCATCGATTCCAGGGGACTTGCCATGTTTCATATGTTTTACAGCATCAGTCAGTTCGATATTTGAGATAGGATTATCACAATTATTTCTTAATTGAATTGAACAACATATAGTATATATTCCTTGTATTTAGGAAATTATTACAATGATTTAAATCAAAATTGGATTTATAAAGTCTACTGTAAAAGGAGCTTACATATTCAGCTATATCTTTGGGATCTGTGTTAAGTTTGTCATTTATTTTAAGAACAGACATGTTATTTCTTTTATTATTGTGTTTTTCAAGTGCCAAAAAGTAACTTGAATTCCTTTCTCCATTTTCCAACCATTTCACTCTTGAGCATATAAAGGCTCCTTTACCAGTATTTTCCAGTATATAAATTATCTACTTCAATCTGGAGTTGCGATAGTTGCATTCGCTCAGAATCAGATAGATTTTCCTTATTCAATAATAGTTCTAAGCTTTCTAAGATTTCTTTTTCTGGCTTTTTTCCCCCGTTCTTGCTACATTTGATAGCTGTTTCTCTGACCTTAAACTTAAAATATTCCCATTTTTGTGTGTTATTTATTCCAGCTCGTTTAAAGATGTCCCGCGTAAGAATCTTAATTGATTCTTGAAAAACCTTATCTTTAATTAAGCTATTATTCTGTTTCCAATAACCATACAGGTTTTTATTTTTCTATTCAATGGACCCAGTTAACTGTAAGTTTATGATTATCCATTAACTGATCATAAACTAATCACTTTACAGTTAACTGGAGCATGTGAATGTGAGACCTCAGACACATGTTGAATGCAGGAGGTGGACATTAACCACACATCTATTCTGGATTGTTGGTTACATCTAGCATTACTCCAGGTAAATTCTTTGCCATTAGGGTTAAAGAAATGCCATGCATCTGTAATTGACAACTTTTCACTAAGATAAAGAGTGGATTTGAAATATTGATTCTTCAATATCCTTTCTGGAAATCTGTGTAACAAATCATTGAGAGCATCACTGAAGTCACCTCCTATGATAAGGTCAACATTATGATGCTTATTTTGCAAATTTGTTATTTTGGAATGAATTTGGGTGAACATGCTTTTAGCTTGAGCCATTTCATTGTGATTATATATGTTACATAGTATGAAAAGAGAATTATCTATCTTAACTACAGAAATAATCCACCTTCCTTCATCAGATTTAGTAATATCACCTGAAAATGTGTTGTATAATATGGCAACACCAGCTGAGTGGTTAGAGGTATGACAAAAGTTTGCTTGGCCTCCACATTGAGCTTTCCAGAATGTATTTTCACTTTCATATGAATGAGTTTCTTGTAAAAATATAATATTAGCATTTGTTTTACATGTAAAAAGAAATAATGCTTTTCTTGTGATGTTATTTTGGAACCCTCTGACATTAAGTGAAACTAAGTTAAATTTTTTAAAAGTAGTTAGAACTTAAAGTTTGACATCTTACAAAACAAAAAAAACAAGAAAGAGATAAAGGTGTATGAATGAAATTTAGAAACTTAAGGAATAATAAGCTTTCTACCACAAATACTAAGAGTTCTGAAGAACTTCCAAAACTATATGGGCACGGTATTTGACCATAACTATACTGAGTCACTAGTAACATTTAGAATAACTATGACCTTTGTAACACTTTTAATCAATAAGTAGGATGAACTGAAATTTAACATTTAGGATTCTTGTTATCTTAATGATCAAAACAGTTTCAACATATTAATCTGTTTTCTTACCATTAGAACTTCAAACAGTATAAGGAGAGCATTGTTCAGGTATTTGTTAGCTTGCATAGTTCATTTGATGGAGTCAGAGGTGAGTTTTTTTTTACCATTGATGATCACGTTAGGTTCTCTCCATGAAGTATTTTTCCCTTCCTTTCGAGCCTTGACCACAAGTGACCACAGTTTGTTCCTGCACTGTCTCTCCCAAAATGTCATATCTTCCGTGATACGTAGACCTCTATCCATCAACTCTTTGGCCTTCATGGAAGCTTTCTATATTTTCTGTCTAAATGTACATTGGGTGAATTGAATCAACACAGGACGATGACTACCATCTTTTCTTTAGGTTCCAACTCGATGAACCGTGTTGATTAGGAGATCCATCCTGGTTTCATCAGCAGGAACTAATGCTGTAAAGAGGTCAAAGATTTGCCATCTCAAATCCTCCATTATTTTATCACTTACAGGACTACGAGTCAGGAGTAAATACTTTGTTCCTGTTTATATTTCCCATCAAAATGGTACTGGCTTCCGTGATTGTAAAGCAATTTTATTCCAAAATTATGACGGCGTAAAAGGGCCACATAAGAAAGACAGATCACTTGTCACTACGAGAGAAAAGTCATAATATTATGAGAATAGTCGTACTTTTAAAAAAGAACTTGCAATGTTTCCTCTATAAGAATGAAGTCATAATATTACAAGAATAAAGTCATAGTTTTAAAAAAAAAAACTTGCAACATTTCAAGAATAAAGTTAGTTTTAAAAACTCGTAATATTTCGAGAATAAAGTCATAATACTACGAGAATAAAGTTGTAATTTTAAAAAACTCATAATATTTTGAGAATAAAGTTGTAATATTACAAGAATAAGGTTGGTCCAATTCAACAGAAGTAATGTTGCTGCTTCAATTGTTGCGTTCGCTGTAACAGGAAACTCTCATCATCAAATTAATTTCAAAATATTACGACTCATAAAAGTACAACATTATTTTCAAGTTTTTAGAACTACAACTTTATTCTCATAATATTAAGACTTCAGTCTTGTAATATCACACATTTTTTTTTAAAACTACAACTTTATTCTTGTAATATTATGACTTTATTCTTGAATATTATGACTGTCTTGTCATAATATTACACCTTTATTCTCAAAATGTTATGAGGGGTGAGATGGCTCAGTGATAGAGTTCTTGCCTGCCATACTAAAGGTATGGGTTCAATTCCTGGCCAGTCCCAAGCCCGGTTGTCAGGAAGGGCATCTTGACATAAAAACATATGCCAAATCCTCATGCGAATGTTTCGCCGTGGCGATTCTGAAAGAGAGCAGTCGAAACAGAAAAAAAAAATTTCTCAAAATATTACGAGTTTTTTAAAACTACGACTTTAATCACAAAATATTATGCCTTTATTCTCATAGTGACAAGCGATTTGTTTTTCTTATTTGGCTTTTATACGCCATCGTACAAAATGACTAATATCTCAAAAAATATTGGTCCCATGAACTTGGCGAGATAGTAGAGTGGAGATGGGCCTATTCCTCAACTGTAGGTACCAAATTGACCAGGTAAAAATGTCTCAATTTGTCAGACTCATGCCAACATACAGACGCTCTGAGCCCTCTCCTGTATTATAAAATAGACAAGTGTGTAAGTAAAATACATAAATGTGTAAATAAAATAATTATACATGAATTTGTGTGTAAATAAAGAAATACACATGAATAAGTGTGTAAATAAAGAAATATACATGAATAAGTGTGTAAATAAAGAAATATACATTAAAAGTGTGTAAATAATATATATGAATAAGTGTGTAAGTAAAGTAAATATACATGAATATGTGTGTAAATAAAATAAATGTACATGAATAAGCGTGCAAATAAAAGAAATATACATGAATAAGCGTGTAAATAAAAGAAATATACATGAATAAGTCTGTAAACAAAAGAAATATACATGAATAAGTATGTAAACAAAATATACATGAATATGTGTGTAAATAAAAGAAATATACATGAATAAGTGCGTAAATAAAAGAAATATACATGAATATGTGTGTAAACAAAAGAAATATACATGAATATGTGTGTAAACAAAAGAAATATACATGAATACGTGTAAATTGTCACGTTGGTTCAAATCTTGTGTTTACGTCGAGCAGGAGATAAGACGCATCTTCTGAGGTGTGACATCAGTTTCAGTGAGCTGATGATGATGATGCTGATGGCGCTGATGCTGATGAATGATGATGGCGGGGGTGACAGCTGACTGACTGGTCCCTCCTTCTCCTCCGCCCTCATCCGGAGCAGGTTGCGTCAATCCGCTCCTCCTCTCTCAGTTGTCGCTGTACACTGGTCATCCTCATCACGGGAGCGCGGACAGGTAGCCGCAATGTCGCATTTTTTATTCCCTTTGATCATACTACGGTGTGGAGGCAGTGGTGCGTGTTTAATGGAGTCGGGATGAGGCGGGTTTCCGTGCGGTCGGAGGCTGTGGGTCGGCTGTGGGGTCCTGGTCGAGGCTGCGGATCTGGACCTGGATCAGGCTTCCTTTTTGCGCGATGTGGATGTTACGTATGTTTCCATGCTTATAGTTGAAGAGCAGCTAGCGGTTGGTACAGAGAATGTATCTCTGTGTGTGTGTGTGTGTGTGTGTGTGTGTGTGTGTGTGTGTGTGTGTGTGTGTGTGTGTGTGTGTGTGTGT
>JAPTGZ010008542.1:0-10224 GCA_029814645.1 Fowleria isostigma
GGGAGGGAGGGAGGGGGAGGAGGAGGAGGAGGGGGGGGCTCCAGAGCAGTTTCAAAAACACAGAGATATCTGGCAGCAAATTCCTCTGCACTTCCTGAGGCCTGGCAAAGAGTCCTTATCTCTTAGATAATACACAACTCGAGTGATTCCCAGAATAGCCAGGAGAATACACAGCTTGCAGAAAACACGGCAGCATCCTCCTCTTGAGTTTTTTTGTGTGTATGTGTGTGTATGCATTTGCACGTATGTGCGTTTGTGCCTTTGTTTTACCTCTGTGTGCGTCCCATTGTTTCTCTGGGTCGGTTTTGCCCAGTGGGGTTGAGGCCAGGAGGGACCCTACGGCTGTTGTTTGTTCAATCTTAGCTGTTGTCAGCAATATAGCTAATTGTTCTCCACACTATGTCGCATCAGATAAACAGCCTTTTGCGTATATCCCCCTCCCCTGAAGTCATCATTATGAGTAAAAGAATTCAGGAGTTTATCTCTTTACCGTAGTTTGTTCATCTGTATCACAGACCATCATAGCTTATCTTTGCAAATTCTTTTTCTGACATCAGACATAATTTCACTGCACCAATATAACTCAAGATTAAGTATTTATGTAGCCAAAAAGCCTAATTGACTTTAAAACATATTACTTGTTAAGAAAATATTAGCTGGCTCTACAGAATGTAGGGCGGGGGTTCAGTCCAGGCAGGCACTGAGGGGTGGGCAGTGGCTTTTTTTACTAAACATATAAACTCCCAGGTCCTGCCAGTGGGGCGGGGGAACAAAGCAGGGCTTGTTTTGGGAGGAAGAGGCAGGGTTGGTGAATGAACAGTACCTGCTGTTGAAGGCGAGTGAAGGAAGCGGGCTGTGGTGAGAGTGGGGGCCACGTGCCAGGCCCACTGATGGAGGAGGCACTGTGCCTGCCCGCTGCGCTTCACCAGCAGCAGCTCCCCGGCCGACCAACAAACCCCCCTGTGCCGACCGACCACACGGAAGAAAACAGGCTGATTCACTTCAAAGGAGCAGATCAGAATAGTTCAGTTCATCGGCATCAGGCTTAGCTTTCTACACCAGCCCGTCACATGCACTGTCAGTATTTCATAAGTGACCACAGTCTAAAAGCGGCTCATGAATGTTACATCCCTCACAAAAACACTTCCCATGTCCGTCTGGTGGTTCTTTGTTTTCTCTAATGACTTATATTCCACTTAACAGCTTTTCCAATATGAAGCAACACCCTGTTTCTCGTGAGGAATGTACAATGTCATTCTTTAACTTTAAGAGACTGTGTCCAAACTCTGCACATAAAATACGCCATATTTTAGGATGTACGAGAGGATACATACTTAATAACAATACCTACCTCTCCTACCCCCTTCTGCTGAGGAAATCACCTGTATTAAATACACGTGCTATTGTCATTTCAGAAAAAAATGTTTGTGAGCGCCATATAATTATAGTTTTAGCGTTCTACTCATTTATTGCCAGAAATATATTTAATATATTTTCATATAAATCTGCATTTAAAGTTGGTGAGTGCTTCATTTCTGATGGTTCTGACAGTAAAAAAAATACTTTGAAAGAGACAATACTATTCAGTAAATGAATTGAAGGTATAGTAATATACTGAGTTAAAATACATTCTGAAATTTAATCCAGGTTGCAAGTGCAGAATGAAAAAAGAAAAAACTGTCCCCCTAGAATCTTAATTTTCATTTTTCTGTTCTCTTATTATATTTATGTTGAAGAACAACATTGAAAGACAATAGTGAAGTGATACGAGTAAGGGCTTTACTAGTAAATATAATCATAGAAAAGAAGAGCCAACTACCTTTGGTAAAGTAGTTCACAGTGTTAGTATTACATTTATTATCAGTAATAAGTACTAGAGCAGAATCATGAATACAAGACCTTTTGATTGTGGGCCACAATAGGCTATGTGAAGGAAAAACAAATCTGTTACAATGGCTGAAACATCAGGAAGAATTATGTAACGTAGTAAAATCATAAATGTTGGGACATAGATTTACCTGTCACCTGAGTTTTAATAAGTCTTCAGAAGTCTAAAAGACAGCAGGACAGTAACTACTAATGTACCACAAGACACAAACTAAGACTTCATGCACATGCACATACAGCCATGGAAAAAAATTATTAGACCATCAAAAGTCATCAAAAACAATGGTTATGCAATCAAGTACTAACTCCTGTGTGTGTCATGTGACTAAAATGGACAGAAAAGAAAACACGGAATGCCTAAAAGCACTGTTTTTATCAGTACAGTGTCATAGATATGGATGTAAGAACTTATGTGATTTCAGTTATTATCAAGAAAACTAAGGAAAATGGATAGATGTCAGCTGTTAAATGAAACTCTTATCAGCCATTTTTGTTGTTATCATTATATTTGCCCAAATAAATGTACCTTTAGTTGGATTAGGCATTAAAATGACCAAGAAACTGAAGAAAATAGAGGGTAGTCTAGTAATTTTTTCCACAACTGTATGCTCATTTGTGCCGTTGTGTTTCAGGATCGACAGGAAGATGTCCAGCAGTCAGACTAACTACAAGCTGGACGAGGCTCAGGCCATCTTCAACGAGCTGCGCAGCATCAAAAAGGCCATCAGCACAGGCGAAAAGGAAAGGCAGGACCTCATCCAGGTAATTCCTTTAAAAAAACTCAACTCCTGTTGCTGTTGCTCTTATTGTTGGAATATTCTATGCTGACCTCTAGTGTCTGTCGGTGTACTGCTGCTGCATTGTCTTAATAAGCACATTTCCAGACGTCTGAATCACCGACCACATCTCTGAATCCGTCAGCAAAGCAAAGAATGTCATGGACTAATAATGTAAAAATCATGGAATGGGAACATGACAGTGATTCAGGCCGATCATCAGACCACATTTGAAGACACGTCCTGCTAATATATCTTAATAGAAACATAATGGAGTGCAATGACACACTAAAAATGTTATAAAAAATATGTCTAAAGGATTGTTTGGAAGCAGAAGCCACTTTTAAAATTTAGTCAAAGGCTAGTTTTGGTAATTAATTTTCCGTTTGTTAATGTCACTACAGCCACGTTTCCAATGAAACACCCAGGACTTTTAGTAAGGAAGTAAAACTTTATTGTCAAAACACATGTTTACAAAGGTGCTGAAGGCAACGTAAGAAAGAACAATGAAACAAAAGACAGACCAGGCAAATATTTCACAGTACACGTACGTATGTTAAAAATAAGAACGGCATAGTATGTGCACAAATGGACATACGCAAATATAGGTACACACCAACCCATAATAGCTGTTTACTATAAAAACAGTTGTTGAGAAGGGTGAGTTTTTAGAAGCTGATTAAAATTCCAGGAACTAAAGGTTTCTTCAGACCATCGATTGTCTTCTTTTCTGTTTTTTCGTATTATTGTTGCATGCAATATCCCCTAGATAAATGCAGTACAAGGCTTGGACTTTGTCTGCTTTATTCAGTAACTCCATGCTAATGTTTCAAAGCACAATGAAAAATTGTACAACTAAAATGGTGTCTGAAATGCATTCTTTAGATTCTTCAGTAGCCACATGACCCATGCCAGTGGAATTTGTTTTGGTACAGGAGAGTATATATTAAACTCTTGGGCACAATACATATACAGACAACAACAGCATTTTATATTGACATTAAAAAAACATTAACAAATACTCAGAGCTGCAGGAAGGACATAAGGGATTCAGGAAAGCCTTAAATATGCCACTGTGAGCCACTAATAAATAACACTACCAGTAAAATCAGTTACTGCAAGTACCACAAAGCAACATTTTAGGAAGTTAAATAAAGCCCCTAGAACTAAATTTAGACAGTGGCCATTAGAAAGCTCCTCTACATAACACACAAACCACCCCAACATTACATTGTCACCCACGCTGCTATGTTTTTAACATTTATCTGGATGTTAAATTATGACCACACTGCCACATATATAATATAATTAAACTGGAACTAATTGCATTATTGCACATATTTCTACTACAGCTGTCAAAATTAACGTGTTAATACAAATTAATCCATTATCATGATTAAAAATTGTGTAAAAATTTTAATGTAATTAACCCATCTGCAGCGCAGAATGAATCTGAATGTGTCTGGCAACACATGAGGGGCAGTTTGTCCAAGAAGAGTTACTGTCACGCACGCTCAAATAGGCAGTTGACAGTAGAACCAACCTGTAAAGATAGAAGATGCTAAACAGCACATTGGCCCTCTGGATGGAAACAGCTGTTTCAAGTTGTTTTGTTGAAACTTTTGAAATTGTTTAATTAACACATTAAGTGCATATATATTCCCTTCTTTCTTAAGTCTGTTTGCTCATGCAAAATGAAACATGATTAATGTAGATTAAAAATTAATATTTAATTGTGATTAATCAAAATTAGTCCACAGCAACCCTGTGATTAATCTGATAAAAACATTTTAATTGTTTGACAGCACTTATTTCTATGTAATATTTTTTTATTTTGTCATATTCTCCTGAGACCCAGGAAAGTAAAAGTTGTTTTTTTGTTTTTTTAATTAAATAATTCTCTTCACAAATACATCAAATAAAGCTGTGAAACTCTTGTCCACCACAGAGGAATATTTATACTCATGCTTATATTTCATATTTCTATCCATACTGCATATTTCCTACCCTTAGTTCCCATTTATTTACATTTATATATTACAAATTTTTTTCCTTTTCTTTTTTTCTTTTCTTTTCACACTGGATACTTACAGAGATGTAAACAAAACCTTGTGCACTGGACTACTTGTGTTATGTTGTTTGGAGTCACTTATGTAGATTGTTAAATAAGTTTGATTGTCTCATCCCACAGAGCCTGGCGAAACTGACGGTGAACTTCCAAAGCAGCTTGTCCATCAGCGACTCGGCCAGCGAGGTGTCAAATAGCACTGGAACGGCGGGTGACTCGTGTGTGCTGCAGCAGTACTGTGACACTGGCTGTCAGACTGACTTAATGGGAGAGGTAGGAGACGCTGCCAGTCCTCCCTTTGAGGAGTAGACGAGATGACTGAGGCTGCAGGAAGCATGTTTACCCTCCCATCATGCATCTGAAAAGACAGCACATTAGATCATATTTGTAATCTATGTTTCAACATATATTTAAAACCACGCTCAATACTTGTTCTTGTCATTTTTCCCTTAAGTATGGCTCCCAAGATTCCTCACATCTGGTGGACAAAGTGAAACTCAACTGGCAGTATGAGGAAGCCAAGAAAAAGTAAGTATGTGTGGTTGTTTATTTATCAGTCATAGTACTATGACACAGTGACATGCAGCTCTGACTCACTGGCCCCGCCGGCCCCCACTCTTTCCTCTGCCCTGCATTCAGTCCAGTGGGAGGACATGTTTTAATAGTATTTGCGCCTGGTGGCCGGGGCCGCTGAGCGATGTCTGGCTGCAGGAATGAGCTGGGTGGTCACATTCTTCCCTGGCCACGCTGCTGCTGACTGTGTGCAGCCTTTGTGTGACTGGCCAGCGCCCGCCTCAGTACACACCCTGCTCCTCCGCAAGGTGGTTTAATATACACACTGTGGGGAGTTTGGTTAAATATATCCCAGCTCAGGCTATAGCAGGAGAAATTATATGTTGGCATAGTAGGCGTCAAATGAAGCCTGAATTGTACTCCATAATGAAGTGGGCCCAGGTATGGCTGGAGCTGATTTAATGATGCAGGACGGACAGTGTATGTTCCAGCTGCGATGGGCAGTGGCAGCACCATGTTATTACGATGGCTCCATGCAGTCTTTTTTTTAAAACAAGATTTATGTTGCTGTGGTGACCCAGCAACAGCATTGCCAACCATGACATCAGGGAAGGAGAGAGAGAGCGAGAGAGAGAGAGTGAAGGAGAAGGGAGACCTGTGGAAACTTGCATGCTCTGTCCCTGAGTCACTCTGTCTGAGATCCAGCACACATAAACACAGTTATTTCATCCCAAGCTGAGGACTCGGACCTCTGAGGTCCCACTCAACGCTGTCTGCACAACATCTCAATGACACGCACCTGTACGACCACTGGTTGATGCAGCAGCAGGTAGAAATTACCACGCTGAATGCTGTCATTATAGTCTCAAACTTGAAGCATGCTTCACTTAAATATGTGAAGCTGATTCTGCCACAAGGCTATAAACACTTGTGCCGAAGCTGTGCAAGTAACAAACTCAATAACCCCTCGTACAAATATTAATAACAGCTGCATGTCTCTTAGAAGTGTAATATCATCAGAATTGCGTTATTTATTTGGATTATGAAGATATTATTATTTTCACCTAATATGTAAGTATAAGCTCAATGACATGTGATTGAGAGGAACACCTATAGTGGTTTGTGGAACCACGGGTGGAGTGACATGTCTAATGAAGAAGTTTACTTTTGGTTTTTTGCTTTTTTTCCCATTTATTTGAAAAAAAAAGCAGAATTCAGAAATATTTTAATAGGTCTATGTGCCATGTTTGCATAATATAATTATTTAACATCAATATCAGCCTGTCAAATTGCATGATCGCAAAAAATGTTATTTAAAGGTTTAGATTTAGGAAGAGTTAGGGTTATTACCAATTGGAGAAAAAATTGAGAAAAACTGAAAAAATAACTCACAGTCCACTGGTAAAATACTGTGTAAAATATGCACAACTGAAGTCACTACAGTATATGTACAGTCATGGAAAAAATTATTAGACCACCCCATGTTTTCTTCAATTTTTTCTTTATTTTAATGCCTAATGCTACATTTGTTTGGACAGATATAATGATAACAACAAAATAACTCATAAGAGTTTAATTTAAAAAATGATATCTATCCATTTTCCATGGTTTTCTTGATAATAACCAAAATCACACAAGTTCATACATCAGTAGCTATGGCATTGTACTGACAAAAACAATGCTTTTAGACATTCCATGTTTTTTTTCTGTCTTTTTTAGTCACATGATACACACAGGAGTTAGTACTTGATTGCATAACCATTGTTTTTGATGACTTTTGATGGTCTAATAATTTTTTCCACGAACTGTATTATTTTATGCCAATTTAAGTTTATATGTTTTAGCTGAAAAGAATATACATTCAAAGCTGGTAATCTGTGTTTTCCAATCAAGTGAACTCAAATTGCAGTATTACCCTGAATAATTTTAATATGATTGTTTCACAAATGCGTGCAGTCCTAGTCCAATGTGATGAATTTAGTGGGGTACAATTGGAGAAATGGAATAAAATACTCATAATTACACTGTGATTAGCTTGTAACCACAAATAAGTAGTTATTGTTTTTGTTACGTTAGAATGAGGTTTTTATATCCACAGAGGGTGTGGGTTGATGTTTACAGAGTCAGTCATATGTCTGTTTTTTTGGGGTTTTTTTTATTTTTCCATTTAATAAGTGGCACACCTGCAACTGCAATTTTGCTTGTAGATGTAACTAAATATGCAATTGATGGAGAAACACATTAACAATGAATTTATTACAGCTAACTAACAGGTTTTATTTTTACTGTTTGTTGTGTGAGAAGAGTTTGCAGCAGAGGCAGTAATTTTAATTTTGCAGTGTGGGCATGGTTGTCCTCAAGTAAATTGATTAATTCAACATATTACATGGTAAAATTTGAAACCTGTCGTAAATTATAAATAGAGTTTGATATCTGTGTAAAAAAGCTACCTGCAAAAACCTACCGTCAGTCTGTTTTCACATTGGAAACACGACAAAAGCATCGCTGAAGTTCAGTCTCAGGATTTATATTAACTCCCACAGCTCTGCTAAGCAACATCTGGACAGTGTTCAGACAAACATTAACTTTAAAGAGATTTTCTTTTATATCCTTCTTACTTTTTTGGGTGTGAAATAAGCCTTGAATTGCATTTAAAAGGGTCTTATAAGTCATAGATTGAACTTGTTGAAACCTACAGTAAGGAGTCATCAATCTGCCTGTGGCTTGTCTTTGTCGTAAAAGTAGTAATGTTTTTATGCCTGTTTTGAAGTATTTGTGGCAGTTACAGGCAAAAGTTAAATTTATTATAAAAGTAAGTATTACAAGGTAACTGTTTCTCCATGCACAGACTATGAAAACTGTGATAATATCTCTGTACATACATTTTAGGCTATCAGCACAAAAAAATAACATGATGACATAACGGATGGTCTCCAGTTGAGATGATCTGGTATTCTCAGTCAATAACTGTTTTTCAGAATGACAGCACACGTGGTCTGCTTGTTAACATGACACTAAAGATGAATATTAAGAAGTTGGTCTAGAACGTTTTAATACTTTAGAGATTATTTTAGGGTCTGGTCTAGAGGAGGGCAGATTAGGAAAAGGTTATGTGCATCCGATCTCAGTCATTACATTGGGAAAGAGACTTTAAAAAGTAGTTACCCTGTTAAAAAACTCATGCATTGGCTGTTTGTTTTTTTTATACATTTGTTTGATTTTGTGGCAGGTGTTTTTTTAAAGTGGACAGTTGATTTACCTGGTTCAAGACAAGAACTAATCAAGAACAATCCTCAAAACTGAAGGTCATTCTACCAAATGAATGAGGCTGTTCAGATGTACAGACAGCTCCTATGCCGTCTAAGGCTCCATGGTGTTTCATGAAAATTTGTCTCAATAACTTTGCAGCAGCTGTGTAGTGAACACATGCAACAGACACCTTCTACAAGTTATGTGGTGATGACAATGGAATTATATTCAGATGTGCACTTTTGTAATTACCAATATTTTGATTAGTAAGTTGAATTTTTTTTTTCCTCACAGATTAAAATAACTATTATTTTCCACCAGTTATATTGATAGTGGGTTGTGAGTTGGTTGTTCCTCAACTTCAGCTGAGGCAGAGCAGCTCAGTTCTCTGCACCTCATTGTATTAGACACTTTTGGCTCAAAGTTTCTGAACACAAATGTTTTTAAAGTAGTAACAGCATGTACTTGCCTGCCTCAGACTATAAATTAGTCACCTGTATCTTGAGCCAGTGCCAAGTATTCAGAGAAAAACAAAAATATGCCAACACATGCTCCTCTCCTGCACCGTGCTGAGCCTCCCTCTGCTGTTTTCCAGGGTGCAGAGCATACAGCACCAGCTAGCACAGCTGGACAGTGAGAGCTGGTCTGGGCGGGCCGAGGCCGACCGGGACCGGGACTTTATGCAGCTCCTGCGTGAGAAAGAGGCCCTCCTGCAGGAGATCATCCTGGTCAGCAAGCAACAGCACTCGCCAGAGACGCTGCTGCAGCTGGAGGAGGAGCGCAGCCGGTTGGAGGAGGAGGTGCAGAGGGCCCACAGCTCCCAGTGCCAGGGAGCCAATCAGAGGTAAGTATCATGGAGATCTGAGCCGTCACAGGCATCAACACTAATTTAGTTTGTGCACTTGTGTGCTGAGCTGTTTGGATCGCACCTGTTCTGAACACATTTTTACTGTCATTAATATCAGGGCTCATTATAAATATTTCGGGGTTAATGTTTAGCATTGTTTAAAAAAGAGAGATTCCAATATCCTGAAACCAGGAACTTGTATGATCTGAATGTCTCTAGAGACTCTAAACCTACAACACAGATTCCACCCATTCAGTCAAATGCTATCATGTTTTTTTGTTTATTAATTGTGGGCAGTACAAAACATTTAAGCTGCTGCATGTTGATAAATAACAGTACTATGCAGTGTTGTGATAGATATGATTAGGTTATTTTCAAGTACCTGAAACAGACAAATATTAGAGCTACAGACACATATGAGTGATGTCTATTTGACAAAGGCAAATGTTATTATGTCGTAAATATTTTAAAAATAAATTACATCAAGACAAAAATCAATTACTTTGCAACTATTTTGATTTCCAACTCACAATATATATATATTTTTTTTTCCTTGCACAAATATCAAATGTAAATGCTTGGACCTTTCACACTCTTATACAGTTGTAGAAAAAAAGGTTTTCTCTACCCCATGTATTTGTGATGTGTTGCATTAAGAATCCCTCCAAAGTCACTGAACTCAAGTATCGTCCCATTCTCCAAAACCACTGGTGGACATTCCTGCTGTCAGTATGCCAATTGCACGCTCCCTCAAAACTTGCGACATCTGTGGTATTGTGCTGTGTGATACAACTGACCATTTTAGAATGGCCTTTTATTGTGGCCAGTCTAAGGCACACCTGTGCAATAATCATGCTGTCTAATCAGCATCTTGATATGCCACA
>JAPTGZ010008576.1:0-10222 GCA_029814645.1 Fowleria isostigma
TGCAAACTTATGGGACACCCTGTGTATATATTTATATATATATATATATATATATATATGTATATATATATACATATCAGTGTGAGTTTCCATAGGAGTATCAGTTCCATGTCCCACCCACATCTGGATCAGTAGGTCTGGTGTCCTTTAGGAGGTCTGGTGTCTTTCCATGATCTTAATCCTAACTCCGTCTCTTTGAACCAACTGGTAGAAGGTGAACAAACTAAATTCACCTCCTCTTTCACCTACGGGGGTCAGTTGAGGCCCCTGAAGGCCCCTCTGATCTGAGGTCTGTTCAGTCCACACACATTCACTGGTGTTTCATCTTCTTGTTGGTGCTGGCTCCATCTGGTGGTGACTGGTGGTATTGGTTTGAGTGGACCTCCTCAGTGGGGGATTTTGGTGGTGACTGGTGGTACTGGTCTGAGTGGACCTCCTCAGTGGGGGGTTTTGGTGGTGACTGGTGGTACTGGTCTGAGTGGACCTCAGTGGGGGGTTCTGGGAGCCTCTGTCCGGGCCCCAGAACCTGTCTCACAGTCATGTTGATCCGAGAACTGCTCAGGTACCTACTGCACACGCTCCAGTCCTGCTCGGTCACGGGTTCCAGCACAGAGCTGTCCTGTGGGGGGGGGCTAAGGCGCTCCGCCATCAGCCGTCCCGGTTCCGTGGCGATGATGCGAGGCACGGCGTGGTACAGAAGGCGACTCCGCCCCGACATGACCATCACATCTCCACTGTGCATGTACATGGCGGTGGGGGGGTCCTGCCTCTGGAGACCCCCCAGGAGGAAGATGGCCGACTGCCCAAAACTACCAGAGAAGACGACACAGGGTCAGGGGGTGGGACACGGAGTCTGGAATTCCACCCCATTAGAGGCGGAGCACAGACGCATGATGTCATCACAGATATTAGTACATCAGTCAACTGACAGTTATCGCCACAGATGTCCAGTCCGAATGTCTGAGGAGCTGCTGCTGAAGGGTTAGGGTCAGTCTTAGGGTCAGTGCTGGGGTCAGTCTTAGGGCCAGCGTTGGGGTCAGTCTTAGGGTCAGCATTAGGGTCAGTGTTGGGGTCAGCATTAGGGTCAGTGCTGGGGTCAGTGTCGTCATCCAGTCCTCCTACCTGAAGGACAGCAGCGGTCTGCTGTGGTCCAGCTCTGATTCATCCACGTGGATTCCTAGGGAGGAGTCAGACCTGTAGTAGTTGAGGATTCCAGCCTCTGCGTTGAATTCTGGGAAACCACAGGCGGCAGCTACGTGACGGGCCAGCAGGTGGAGGTCAGCCGGGAACGGAGTGTAATGGTTTGAAGAGTACATCTGAAAAACAAACACCTGTGGGTCAAATCTACCAACCTGCACCAATCAGAGTAAGGTTAGCGTCCAGAACAGGCCCTGGTGGGAGGGGCCAGTTATGTGGTCGATAAACACACCCACCTACTTTGAAAAAGATGGGAAGATGATTATGAGGGATAAAAAATGACATAATTAGAGATAAATAAATACTTGAATAAATACATAAATGCAGAAATTAATACACAAATTAATTAGATCATCAGTTAACATCAGCAGAACCTGAATAAAAACCATCGTTTACCAAAGACCCTCCGTTGATCTACCCCATGTTGAAAAGATCAAAGGTTATCGCTATGTTTTCCCAGTTCTCCAGTGGAAAATACAATGTGAAGGGGCATTCATGAGAAATTTGAGAGTTTTTAACAAGTATTTACCCTATTTTCCACAGCACATGAAGGCAGCATAATGAATGAGGAGCAGAGGACGGAGGAATATAAAGCTGTTAGGCAGCGGTAGCATTAGGTAGGGTTAGGTAGTGTTAGTGTTAGGCAGGGTTAGGCAGCGGTAGCATTAGGGAGGGTTAGGTAGTGTTAGCATTAGACAGGGTTAGGAAGTGTTAGTGTTGGGCAGGGTTAGCGTTAGGCAGGATTAGTGTTAGGCAGGGTTAGGTAATGTTAGCATTAGGTAGTTTTAGCTTTAGGCAGGGTTAAAATTATCCAGGGTTTGTTAGTGTTAGTGTTCGGCAGCGTTAGTTTTAGGCAGGGTTAGCATTATGAAGGGTTTAGTCACGTTAGTGTTTGGTAGTGTTAGCTTTAGGCAGGGTTAACATTATCCAGGGTTTGTTAGTGTTAGTGTTCGCCAGCGTTAGCTTTAGGCAGGGTTAGCATTATGTTGGGTTAGGCAGCGTTACTGTTAGGCAGCATTAGCTTTAGGCAGGGTTAGTATTATGAAGGGTTTAGTTAGTGTTAGGTAGTGTTAGCTTTAGGCAGCGTTAGCATTATGCAGGGTTTGGTAGCGTTAGTGTTAGATTTAGGCAGCATTAGCATTATGCAGGGTTAGACAACATTAGCTTTAGGCAGGATTAGCATTAATCAGGGTTTGGTAGCATTAGTGTTACGTAGTGTTAGCTTTAGGCAGCATTAGCATTATGCAGGGTTTGGTAGTGTTAGTGTTAGATGGTGGTCCTATATGTGTCCTATATGTGGATGTGGAGGGTTAGCGTCAGGGTTGGCATTAGCATTAGCTTGTTTACCTTGGTTTCCCAGTTGTAATGATAACCCAGGGTGACCCAGCGCAGCCTCTCCAGTAGAGTCTTTGTTTCCCTTTTCCCAGCAGGAGGTGCTCTGTTGGGGATTGGACACAGGATGTCACATCAAACTGTCTCTACTCTGTCATGGTCTAATTATCAATGAATCAATCAACCAATTAACCAATCAAATGTTATTATTATTATTTAACCCTAACCCAGTCTATCCCCAACATTAACCTTTCAGAGGGTGATGATAACAGAAGTGTCTGTGAACGTAAAGGTCATTCATACGTTCAACTCACGACTCCTCACAGACTCTCTGGTCCAGTGGTTCACAACTGGTGGGTCGAGACCCTAAAGTGGGTCCAAACCCAGTTCCAGTGGCTTGTGGTTCACTCAGTGACTGAATGAAGGTTTATTTTAACTGAGTTCATGTTCAGTTCTGGTTCTGATGGACCTGATTTACTGTTAAAGGGAATATTTCCATATATGGTCTCCACCTGCTGGTCAGTTTGGTTTATTATTAAAGTGATTGATCAGTTGAACCGTGATCAATTTGGGTGGTGGTTTATCATTGAGCGGTGATAGTGGGTCCTGAACCTGGTCCAGTTCAGAACCACTGGTCCAGATGCCATGCTACTCATCCACTAAACATCCATGTTCTGTGTAAGGGTCCAGATCATGGAGGATCGGTTCTGTTCCAAATGCGCCATCATCAACATTATACAGAATGATCATTTCAGTCCAGGACAACCGGACCGGACCGGTCCTGGTCCCTTCTGCTTTAATAATACAACCAGTAGACATTAATTTTTAATATTTTTATTTTCTCAATTTCAGTCAGTTTTAATTCGTTTTTAAAGCAGGTTTGCTAGTTTTTAATTTGCTTTTATTTTGTTCTAAATGCTTAGTTTCAGTTTAGTTGTAGTTTTTCATCTCTTTTCTCCTCATTCATATGAATCCCAGACAGGACTCTGCTGTTTTCTCCAACTCTAGTCTCCACGTTGCCAGGTGGAGTTGCTACAAGTAGCCGACCCTAAATAATAAGTGATGAGAAATGACGGACCAGGAAGTGCTGTATAGTGTCTCCAGCTAAAATTGGTCAAGCAAAATAAATCGATTTCATATCAATCCGACATTAACAAAGACGAAAACAAAGGGAATTTTATCCTTAATTTTTATACGTTTTAGTTTTGTAAACACAACACATTTTCAGTTACTTATTGTCTTTTTCATTTAGTTATAGTTTTAATTTATTTTGGTTGACAAAAATATTTTTTCAATTCTAGTTTTTGTTATTTTGTTAGTTTTCATTAACGACAATAACCTTGTTACGAGTAGACCAGTCCTGTTGTGGTTGTACAATTAGACCTAGAAGAATGAGGAGCGACCTCTGACCTGAGCCTGGGGGCGCTCTGACCCCAGATGTCCTGGGTGTGGGCGGGGTCCATGTGCATGTCCAGGTTACACACATTAGGCTTCTGAGGGTACGTCTTCAGAGACTGTCTGACCCAGAAGGACTGGGCGCTGGTCAGGAAGGGGTTAGAGATGAAGATGAACCCTGAAGATGACAAAAAACACAAGAGGAAATACCCCGGAGGAACAGAAACCACTGGGGGTAGGGGGCTCCACGTGGTTTTTTTTCCTCTTTTCTATAGATTTGAACCTGGCATTAAGATATAACTATGGATTTAATGATAACATAAACATTTCAGCTAAATCAAACAACATTTAGATTGCACAAAGATCTGTCAGAAGTGGTGGCATGTGCAGCTGCTGGTGTAGCATTCAACCTGTGCACATTTCTTCGTCTTATTAACCAGCTTTAGCGTCACTAGGGTCGCAAGGGGCGAAAGGACTATGGATAAAGGGACTATGGACGAAAGGACTATGGGCAAAGGGACTATAGACGAAAGGACTATGGACAAAGGGACTATGGGCGAAGGGACTATGGGTAAAGGGGGGAGCATTCACCTAAACCCTGGGGTGGAAAATCCATCTGTTTCAATGTTCAACCGGTGACTGAATCCATCCTGACCTGGAAACCCCAGCAGACTGTAGGCGGTCCATTCAGCAGACGGCCTTAACCCCACCCTGGCAGCATCCACATCAGTCACAGCAGCAGGGTCCAGTCGAACAGGAAGTACCTGTTAGTATCCACACAAACACAGACACACACACACACATATATACACACATCAACAACAAAATGAAAAACACTTACATCACTTTAAATCATCACTGCACTCACTTTAAAACACTGTGCCCTTGACTGTGTAAATACTGTTTATAGACAATACATTTAGTTTTTCCTTCAATGTTTAAGCTTTTTTTTTAATTAGAAGTGTCTTGTTTTGTCTTGTGTCGTGTATAAAGCTGCTGAATATTTAAATTTCCCTCTGGATTCATAAAGTATCTATCTATCTATCTATCTATCTATCTATCTATCTATCTATCTATCTATCTATCTATCTGAGATTCAGGATTTTTTGTTAGCTACATACTAATATCTATTATATAAATAACTTTGTAACCATTCATTTGCTATATCCCTTAAGACAGGGGTAGGGAACCCTGGTCCTGGAGAGCCGGTATCCTGCATGTTTTAGATATTTCCCTCTTCCATCACACCTGGAAGCCATTACATCATTATCAGGCTTCTGCAGAGCTGGATGATGAGTTAGTCATTAATTGAACCAGGTGTGGTGGAAGAAAGAAATATCTATAACATGCAGGATACTGGCTCTCCAGGACCAGGGTTCCCTACCCCTGCCTTAAGACATAATTTTTCACACTTTTTTTTTTAACAGTTTCACATGATCAATTGTCACAAGCCTTACTCAAGTCAGTGAACAGGGGGATCATTCAAAGAAATTTAGGTCAAAAACATGGTTCATCTTAACGCCAGATTTACTTTTCAATAGATCAAGAGTTTTGCAGTGTTGTTGTTTCAGTTAATTTTTGTTTGCTGAGAAAGTTGGTCATGTTGTAATCCATTTGCATTCGTGAATAAAACATTTACACACAGTAGGTATAAAGTTCATCAGCCCTTCAGTCTGTTTGTCTGTTAGTGTGAGTCCAGAAATAATGCAGCGGTCCCAGACTACTGTAGGCTATTCTCCAAACAGCAGCTCCAATCATGAAAACTCTGCCTCTGGTTCCATTCAGCGACCATTATTCTACACAACACTAACATGACAGGACATTAATTCACAGATTTACCAGACTGGTCATTTTTATTGTATATAAATGTATAATCATTATAAATATATATAAAAACAATTACTGCATGTGTGTTTTTTGCTTTTCTCTTATTTTTTTTTACTGTATTCATTGACATTATTTACTATACATATTTACATTATTTCATTTTGGTGCCTATAATCTGTTTTGTTTTACTAGTATTTTACTCTTTATTGGTACATTTGTGTTCTGTATGTTGTGTTAAAGTTAGTTTGGTGTACTAATGCATGTTTACAACTAATTTATCTGATATAATTGCAACCATACATGTTTAAGTAGTGAAACTGGGGGTGGGAGTAAGTTATACTTCTTCTCACTCCCTTTTGGGCTACTAGGGTTGTAGAGTAATAGTGAATTATTGTACATATTTATATTTATGTATATTTGTGTACACATAATGACGTGTATAATATATAGCCGTTACGATATTTCTGTTACTGTGAATTGAAACTACATTGTATATAGAGTGCACAAGCTCGAAATAAACCAATCAATCTTAACATTTTGACAGTTGAAGTTTTCAATGGAAACTTGTCAGATGCAGCGGTTGTTGTTTTCCACGCATGTGTCTTCTGAACTGTTTATTTTTGTTTCTGCTTGTTCAGCATGTCCCTGGTCTTGTCACTCTTTTATTTTTTCTCTCCCCTTGTCACTATTATTATTCCTTTTTTCCTCACCTTGTCACTCGCCGCCCCTTTGGAAAAGTCAATGACATCACTGAAGTCCGGCGGAGGGTTCCTCCGTTTGTAATACTTGAATATTTTCCTAAACGCGTCTTCTCCACTCTCCAACATGGAGGCCGCCATCTTGGCCATGACGTCACAGACTAACCTTTCAACTCCAGCACTTAGCCACGCCTTCTCGACAACGTTAAACTTGTTGAGTATTTTAATAAAATATTGAAAATTACATAACCTAATAATTTACAATATAGAGTTTTAAAGTTGAGGGAAAACAAATTTAAAATACGTTAACTGTCGTTTTCTATCCAAGAGCGGAACGGGTTTGCGTCACGTGACTCCGTCATAGGTCAAGGGTCAAAGAGCCTCGACAAGGACGAAAGATGGCGGCCCCCGCGAAGAAAGTGTTCGAGGTTTTTGTAACTAAAATACCGTGGACTGTAGCTACCAGTAAGTAAATGCATGTCTTGAATCTAAAGTTAGTTGTCAGAGGAAACTAGAGTCGGATTATCTGTTTAGTTTAACATTATAGTCAGATGTTTAGAGTAAGACGGAGCTCACATCCCCGACATATGGGAAACCGTGTTAACAGTTAACATGTAGACTGGACATGTATGACAGATATC
Source organism: Fowleria isostigma (assembly GCA_029814645.1). Lineage (NCBI taxonomy): Eukaryota > Metazoa > Chordata > Actinopteri > Kurtiformes > Apogonidae > Fowleria > Fowleria isostigma. The sequence continues at coordinate 7,091 of JAPTGZ010008576.1, forward strand.
TGCAATTTAATCCTTCCTATTACCAAAATGTACATTTCAGATAACCACAATTACATTTTGGATATCTAAAATGTCCATTTTAGTTATTTGCAATAGAATTCTCTTTATTCAAAACGAACATTTCAAATATCTACAAGGACATTCTTCACATCCACAGCTGTTATTTCAGATATCCAAAATAATAATAATAATAAAAAAAAGTATATTCCACATATCCAGAATCCAATGTTAAAGATCCAAAATACATGTGAGTAGTAAAAACATCATTATGGATATCCACAATTCGTATTATGATAGTAAATCTATAATTTCAGATCTCCTTAAATGTATTGTTGATATCTGTTTTCTGGATACGTGGAATAGTTTTTCATTTTGGATATCTGAAATGACTACTGTGTGGATAGGAATAATGTCCTTGTACATATATAAAATGTTCATTTTAATTAGAAAGAACGGAATTACAGATATCTGTAACACATATCCAGTCTAGATATTAATGATAAAATGGCCACTCAGGCTTTATAAGGATTTTAAGATATCTTGAATAGAATTTGGACTGAGAGAAATAAAGCTTTAGATATATTTAAATACAATTTCTACCAGTATGAATGTTTTTATGGATATCCTTATTTAACATTCTGACTGGTTAGAATACAATTCTGACTAGGACAAATGCTATTATGACTAAAATGTTATGATGGGTAGGACTGTAGTTTGATTAAATGTTAAAATGGTTTGTCATGTGCCGGCATGGACAGTGGAAAACGAAGAAGAAGAATCAGAAACCAGTGTAGTCACAAGGATCCAGAAAAAAATGGAACATTAGATCATTTCTTACCAAATGGTTCACAAATTCAGTCCAGATGTGTAGAACGGGTTCCAAAATAAACTTGGGGATCTTCAACAATTTAAAATAGAGGATATTATGTAAAATATAACTAATGTGAACACAGACCCATCGCTTTGATGAACGCGTTCTCATTTTGGGTAAAAATCACACACAAAAACAAATGGGAACAACAGCTGACAAACCAAAACTGTCTGAAAAATCCCAACTCAAATATATTTGTCCTCCATGAATATTTGGAGAAACTCCCTCTGACTGAAATTAATTTATTATTAAGCCTGGTTTTTAATGTTTTATCATTATGAATAGTACATCATTATTATCATTATTATTATTATTATTATTATTATTATGACGAGTTTATTGTAAATGCAGGTGTATGTAGTGCTTTATGGGGGGCAAAAAAATGATAATTAGACACAAATGAATAGATACTTGAATAAAATAAATGCAGAAATAAATGAATACATAATTTAACATTAACATTTTATGGTATTACATGTTTATTAATTTATTTCCTCAATTATGTATACATTTAAAAATTTATTTATTTATATATTTATGATTATATATAATATATATAAATTACATTTCCTGATTTATTTTTTTTAAAATATTTCTGTATTTCCACATTTATTTAGTTATGTTTTTATGTGTTCATTTTGTCAGTGGAAAAGTATATAAATATATATGTTAAGTGGGCGGTCCTGACTCCACTCTGAAGCAGGACTGGTTCCATCGATGTGATTAGATCTACTCACAGTGGATCAATACGTAAATAAGTAAATGTGGAATTGCAATAATACAAAAATAAATTAAATATATGATTTCAGAAATATATAAATGAATAAATATTTATATTTTGAAAATTATGCGTAATTGAGGAAATAAAAAATGGTAATAAAAACATAAAACATAAGCAGTTAATTCTTTATTCATTTTATTTATTTGTGCATTTATTTATTCAAGTATTTATTTCTTAATTTATTTATCTTTATTTCTAATTATGTCCTTTTCTGTCCCTCATAGTGGTTTGCATTTCTCGTTGTCTGTATGAGACTTTTTTTTTTTGCAGTAATATTATTTTAAAAATAACCAAAAACAACAGCACAATTCTTTTTACAGTAAGTCATGTGCATTGTAAGTCAAGTCTAGGTCTTTGTTAAAATGTCTGCTGTTTTTTTTTTTTTTTGCAGAGGAAATGAAGGAGTACTTTGGTCAGTTTGGTCAAATCAGGAAGTGTATTCTGCCTTTTGTAAGTCCACATACATCACTGTTTAATCCCTTGACTACTACATGTTTATATATGTTGTAATATTGAATATGTAATTTATCACATTTGTGACTCAGAAACGTCTGTGTGTTTTTATGGTAAAACTTCCCCTCATCTTTCATATTTTAACATTAACCCTTAAATACCAGAAGCTACTCTCATGTCTGTTCCCAAATTAACCCAGAAAGACCCAGCACTACTTTTGTATCAGTTCCCAAATTACATTTTCTCTAATATTTAACCTTTTTTAACCATGAAGACCCAAACATCCACCATCGACCAAAACCATCTACTGATAGAAACTGTTTAATCCCTGTCGATCAACTAATACATGTCAGTAATTGATGTAAAAATACAGTTATTAATCTTTTCATGGTCATCCGATATGACCCATGTGGACTTTCAGAGGCTCTGTCGTTACCATGGAAACAGTGTCATCTTCTACAAATATTGATTCACCAGTAAAACCCATGGAGTTGGATCAATGACAGTGGACGGACACACTGCGGTTATGTTCAGTCAATGAGAGATTCAACTGAAAATGTCAATTTTTCTTCAGGTTTTGATATAATAATCCTCAATTTTACTCTAAACTTTTATGAACAACTACATGATTAGTAAATTAACTGTTGGAAAATACCAGATTTTCACTGAAAAAAACACAAAATGCACAAGATAATATCACAATAAATGGTGATAAACCACTTAAGGGTGGATAAATATTGAGAAAAAGTTATTTGGGAAGTGCCACATGTCACAGTGGGTCCTTATGGGTTAAATATTCTCTATATCTAAACTTTCTTAAGAGGTTTATCACCATTTATTCTGATATTATCCTCTATTTAGCATTTTTTCAGTGTAAGTCATATATTGTCCTATATTTAATTCATTGATCATGCAGATGTTTGTTAAAACTCAGATTAAAGTTGAGGAGTATTATATAAAAAAACAGAGAAAACAAAATAAAGTGTCTTTTTCAGTTCAATTTCTCATTAACTGAACATAACCCCAG
>JAPTGZ010008608.1:0-10220 GCA_029814645.1 Fowleria isostigma
GTATGTTATGATGTTTATGTGGAAGGTAAACCACACTGTTAGCCCACATAAGTTGAGTTTATTTTAAAAAATTGAGAAAAGTCTTTGCTTTTTAAAAAATTAAGTAATGATTAATGACCTTTTTTCGTTATATATAATTCAGATTACAAATGTTCATCAGCCATTGACTCTTGGTAATTTTTTATCCTGCTTTTTAACCTACTTTTGTGTTTTTTCACAGTAACTGAACCTTTTAAAACACCCTTAACAACAGGAAAAGAAAAGGACGCATGGCAACAGCTCTGGAAAACAATAGAAACCATATCTATTTAATGAAATTAACATTCTAGCTCTTCCTCAAAACTAATGAAGCCATTTTCTCAAATTCCAAATCAAAATATTATCATTTAGACTCCTGTAGAAAGTGACAGAAAAAAAAGGAGACAAATGAAGAGTTCATTTCATAACATTCCAACAAGAGTAATAACCTGGAATTTGGAAATTAATTTAAGTACATTTAACTTATAATCTTAGTTAAATGGAAGTTAAATGTATTTAAAAACTTCATTAACCATTACTTAATTCTTTTAAGGCAACCACTTATCTCATTTTTAAATGTTTTTTTGCAGGATGATGATAACGTACAGGTGTTCTGTGTTGAGTTTGTGTTGGTGAATATGAGGCGCTGACACAGCAGTCAAACAGGAAACAGAGGTGACGATCACTTCAGCTTTCATCACAGAAGAAAACACAGCAGACCTGAACCCACCAAACCCACGATGAACGCCCTGCTGATGGTTCTGCAGATCCACGCCCTGGTTCTGACAGGTAACAGTCCGGTACACGCTCTGATTCTGATGGGCAGGTCTGTTCTGGTTTATTCAACACTGTCTGTCATAAATTGAGTCTTTGCATAAATCTGTTCTTTTCAAATCATTATATAAATGCTCAACTTTAGTCGCTGTGTTTATATTCAGCAGCTTTAATGACTGAACTAAAACAGCTTTAATTTAAACAGAGGTAATAATATGTAAATACACTCCTGATGTAAACTTTAGGACCAGTTGAATGTACATTTTTTACTGCTGGATCTGTAGAACATCCTGAATAGAGTTTCAAATTGCTAAAGAAGAAATGTGAGTGAGACAAAAAGAAAGTGAGTTCAGTAATTTATTAAAACAACAATTAAACTGAAACACTCTGTTCATCCCACAAGGGTCAGTCTTGGGGCCCCTGTTTGCAGCATCTATATTAATGATCTACCCTCTGTGTGAAAAAATGTAGGAATCATCATATACGCAGATGACACTGTCATCTACAAACACGGGAAGGACATTGAACCAGTGGCTCTGAAACTGTGGCCACGGACAGAATGAGTGGCTAAAATCTGCTCAACACTGAACATAAATAAAACTGTTGAAATGTATTTTTCCAAGACCAGCAAACTCAAAAACATGCCAGATATTTTTTTTAAATAGAGCAAAATAGAATATTGTAACAGAAATTAAATACCTAGGTGTACATTTGGACCCTACCCTAGGGTTTAAAAACATATTAAGAACGTATTCAGTTCAGTAAAATATAGTATGTCCATATTTAGACACATTAGAAACAGTCTTTTACTTGATGCAGCCATGATCATTCCACACATAACCTGCCGTATATATGTATGTATATATGTATGCATGTATGTGTGTGTATAGATGTATGTATGTATGTATGTGTATATGTAAGAATGTATGTATGTATATAGGTATATAAGTGTGTGTGTGTGTGTGTGTGTGTGTACATATATATGTGTATATTTACATATGTTATGTCATTTTTAAGTATGATTTTTAAAACCTGTGTTTTTAGAATTAAATATGGTATAATGGGTTCTCTAAATTATATGAAATGGATGAAAATGATGGTTTTATCTATTAAAATTATGAGCTAAGGTTAGTTGTGTATTCTATATATATTGTAATTGTTGTGTATTGTGTACACCTGCCTGGGGACAGCAGATGGAATGTAGTTAGAATCTATCTAATTCTAGTACAAAGCATCTGTACTCTTTGAATTTAATGTATTTGTACACTGTCACTGATAAATAATAAATCAGCCGATCAAAAGTTTAAGACACAACCTTTAAAAGACTAGATCTGTTCATGAATGTGGATTCAATGTCAGGTAGTGTCGGGGGTTCACACTGTCACCACCTCCAGACGGACAAGAAACTCAAAATTTGTGTCTGAACATGGTCGGATCATTGAGTTGTATCAGCAAGACCTCTGGTTAAGGTTAACTCTGACCTTAACCTTAAGTTTAACCCTAACCTTAACCCGAGGTCTCTGGAAACACCTTCGATAGGTTAGAGTTAGGGTTAAGGTCAAGATTAAGATTAACCCTAACCTTAACTTTAACCTTAACCTTAACCCAAGGCCTCCGGAAACACCATCAATGAGTTAGAGTTAGGGTTATGGTTAAGTTTAACTGTAACCTTAACTTTAACTTTAAACTTAACCTTAACCCAAGGCCTTTGGAAAAACACCATCACTGCCGAGGTCGGATGCTCTAACACAGTCATTTGGAATTCTCTTGTATATAGCCGTTATTCTTTGGTATATATACTTTATTTTTTTGTATACAGCCGTTATTCTTTTGTATATATCCTTTATGTTCTTGTATATATCCTCGATTTTCTTGTACGTCTTAAATGAAACCTGCTGATGTAGCAGTGTGGATATAACACATATGCGTGTCAGTGTATACGGTACTTCATTGACATCAACGCATTCTTTTACCAGAAACACAGTTTTCCATCACAGGAAGTACGTTCATGTAGGTGACGATGTTTTTGCTGCGCTTGTCCTTTTGTGTGTCTCACAGATTCACCACCACTGGAACATTTATTCAACATTTAGACAAAACAGACTAATCAGAGTGAAGGTGTCAACCACAGATGACTGTAACTCAGTGTTTGTCAAATTTAAAGATTCATAAAGTCACACTACGTTCAAAAGTCTCTGTCTGACCAAATGTGGAGTAAAACAAATATCAAACATAGTCCTGTTTTTTAAAAAAAATCAATACAATTAATACTTTTGAGAACTTGTTGTTGTTGTTGTTGTCTCTGTGCTGCCATGATAGTGTTGCTATCCAAATTTTAGTCAATATATTATATTAGTTGTGGGTGAATGTTAGATCAGGAGAAAATACTGTTTGATTTCTGAATTACTACTGATGTAGATGAGGAGTGGATACGTTTATACTCTTCTACTCCTTTTCGATTATGCTGTATTTGTACCTGAAGACAGATTCTGTTCATTTAAATGTTATTTTGCGTGGTTTCATTTTATATATTTATTTATTTTTTGCATGTTTTAAATAAATAAATGAATAAAAATTGCTGAATGTGGAACTGAACTAACTTGAGTTTGAGACCACTGCTCTAATGTGTTATGTGCTAATGCTAATGTTTTTACTGTGTATATCAGATCATTAGATTAGATTAAATTAGATAGAATTTAATTGAGCCTTTGGGCACAGCCCTCAGGAAATTTAGGCTCCCAAAAGCAGTACAATACCAAGCAAACAAACAAGAAACTCACAAGGAAAAGAACATACAAAAAAAACCAATACATTAACATAATTGTAAAATTAAAAACCAGTATTGAAAAAAGCACCATTGCACATCTGGAAGTACTAACAGTAACAAGTGCCAACATAACAGTGTTAATAATAACAGTATAATAATAATAATAACAATAAGTAGCTTACCTGTTATAATGTTATTTATTGCATTGATGCTAACTTAGCTGTTTTGTTGCTACATTTAGACCCACTTCTCCATCTTCCCTACCAACCTGATTTTCCCTGTGTTCCCAGGCGTGAAGGGCCGTAAAGACGCCTTGTACGTGCAGAGCGCGGTGGGCGGCGATGGCCTCCTGTCCTGTACCCGGCCTGGTCCCGCCCCTGACTGCTCGTCCATCTCCTGGAGCTTCTACAAGGCCGGGGAGGTACGCTACTCGGTGGAGGTGAACGGTGGCCAGGTGCGGACCAACTCGGACAAAGGGGGTCGCGTGTCCCTGACAGCGGACTGCTCCCTGGCGCTGCGGGACCTGCAGGTGCAGGACGCGGGCTCCTATGTGTGTCGGCTGGACCAGACGACCGTGACCGACGTGTACCTGTCCGTCCTCACCGTCACTTCACCCTCCGCCGTCACTGAGCTGCGACCCGGAGGACGCCTGACCCTTGGCTGCGTTCTCCACACCTTCTACGACGCCGGCAGCTGCAAGTCCTACTCCAGCGTGTTCAGCATCAGCTGGGTGGCAGAGGACGGGACGGCGCTGACCACCGATGGCAGGTTGACCTCTGACCTGACACGCTTAACACTGGGGTAGTAAGAAAACTGTAGGAAGAGGTCAGGGGTCAATGGAACCAGTCAGCACAATACCCAACTGCTAGTAGTACTAGGAGAAGGAGTAGGAGGAGTATTGGAAGTAGGAGGAGTATTAGGAGTAGTGTAGTAGGAGTAATAGTAGTTGTATTAAGAGTAATAGTAGTAGGAGTAGTAGTTATAGTGGTAGGAAGAAAAGTACTAGTGGTTGTAGTTGCAGTAGATGAAGTATTAGCAGTAGTAGTAGTAGTAGTAGTAGGTTCAAGTGGAAGTAGTAGCAATAGTAGATTAGCTGGACATTCTTATGTATAAAAGTACTGATTGCATGTCGTTCTGTGTGGTACCTCATTATTACATATTATTTCATGTGTAAAAGTACTGATTACATGCAGTTCCATATGTAATAGTTCTGATTACATGTAGTTCCATGTGTAAAAGTACTGATTACATGTAATTTCATTTGTAAAAGTACTGATAACCTGTAGTTCCACGTATAAAAGTACTGATTCCATGTAATTCCATGTATAAAGTACTAATTACATGCAGTTCCATATGTAAAAGCATTGATTTCATGCAGTTTCATGCGTAAAAGTACTGATTACCTGTAGTTCCATTTGTAAAAGTACTGATAACCTGTAATTCCACCTATATAAAAGTACTGATTACATGTAATTCCATGTATAAAGTACTGATTACATGCAGTTCCATGTATAAAGTACTGATTACATGCAGTTCCATATGTAAAAGCGTTGTTTTCATGCAGTTTCATGGGTAAAAGTGCTGATTACCTGTAGTTCCATGTATAAAAGTGCTGATTACCTGTAGTTCCACCTATAAAAGTGCTGATTACCTGTAGTTCCACCTATAAAAGTGCTGATTACCTGTAGTTCCATGTATAAAAGTGCTGATTACCTGTAGTTCCATGTATAAAAGAACTGATTACCTGTAATTCCACCTATAAAAGTACTGATTACCTGTAGTTCCACCTATAAAAGTACTGATTACCTGTAGTTCCACCTATAAAAGTGCTGATTACCTGTAGTTCCACCTATAAAAGTGCTGATTACCTGTAGTTCCATGTATAAAAGAACTGATTACATACTCTTTGTGTAGGTATGAGCTGGTGGTCCACTCTCGCTGTAACATCAGTCTGGTGACTCATCTCCGCATCGACGACCACGGCAGGCGGTGGCGTTGCCAGGCCAACCACACGGAGCACAGCCGGGTGGTGTTTGTGGACGTCACCACCTCCTTCCTGTTGGGGACGGGGCCCGGGCCTGCGGTGTCGGCGCCCCAGTGTCCAGTCCACCTGCCCGTCAGCCGCATCGTCCTCTGCGCCACACTGCCCATCATGGTTCTCACGGTGGCACTGTTCACCTGGAGAATCGACCGCAACAGAAAGAAGGAGATGACCGCCGGCATCGAACTAAAGGAGATCTGAGGACGACCGAGTCAGAAGAACCAGAAAGAACCACAAGAAGATAAAACAAAAAGAACCAAAAGACCCGCATACAGACAAACAAAAACAACCAACAGTAGTGTTAGCATTAGCATTAGCATTAGTTAAATTCTGAGTATTCTATTTAATTCTCATAAACTTTTGGGTTTTATTTTGATATTCTACGTCCTTAAACTCGTGTTTTTATTTTCGTTGTGCCGTATACAGCGTTGTCCTCTAATTCTGTCTGTGTAAATGTACTTATATCATCTATAAGTATACTATACCATGCATAAATATACTTATACATCTATAAATCGACTTAAACATCTATAATTGGATTTATACGATCTATAAATATATTTATACATCTATAAATGGACTCATACCATCTAAAAATATACTTATAAATATATATCTATAAATGGACATACCATCTAGAAATGGACTTATACATCTATCAATACACTCATACATCAATATATATACATCTATAAATGGACTTATACATCTATAAATATACTCATACATCTATAAATATACTTATACATCTATAAATGGACTTATACATCTATAGATATACTCATACATCTATAAATATACATCTATAAATGGACATACATCTATAAATATACTTATACATCTATAAATATATCATTTATAAATTAACTTATATCATCTATAAATATCCTTATCTATAACTATACTTATATAATCTATAAATGAACTTATATACTTTGAACATGATTTAGATGAACATGATTATTAATCTGATCATTTTATTTAAATGTGATAAACTCTCCTAAACTTTAACATCTTTAGACTAATAAAAAATACGTCCACTCACCACAGTTTCTTTTTAAAAAAAAGCACAAAAATTTAAACAACTCTTCAAAATGGACTGAATTTACTTTGTTGTATTTTATTTTCTCTATATCTTTCATATTTTCATGTATATGCTTTTATTTTTTGTGTCTGTAAGTCTTACATTATGTTAATTTATGTGTTTGGAGGATTTTTTTTTAACATGTTATTTGTTTCAAACTTTCGGTGTTTGTATGCATCTACTGACATTAAAGATTTATTTTTTAAGAAAATCTTAATATACAGAGCAGGTTATCACAGATTACAATGGTTGGTTTTTTTTATGTGTAAATACAATGTTTGCATGTTTATATAATATAAACAGTATTTGTACACAGGGACGGTTCTGGGCAATGCTTCGCCCTAGACGAGATATTGATTTGCGGAGGAGGAGGATTAGGGCCACTGGAAAAAAATTGAGGTCCAATATATTACTATTATTTTTTATTATTATAAGGAAAAAAGTCAGAATTCTGACTTTACTCTCAGAACAAAAATTTTAAAATATTTAAAAAGTCAGAATTCTGAGAAAAAAAGTTGGAATTCTCCTTTATTCTCAGAATTCTGACTTTAATCTCTGAACGATAATTTATTAAATTTTTAAAAAGTCAGAATTTCTCAGAATTCTGACTTTTTGGTTCAGAGCAATAATAATAAAATTTCAAAAAGTCAGAATTTTTTCTTTTTGTTGGAACAATAATAATTACAAAAAAATATTTTAAAAGTCAGAATTCTGAGAAAAAAAGTCAGAATTCCAAATTTTTTCCCCCTCAAAACAAGTAATAATAAAATTTAAAAAGTCAAAATTCTGAGAAAAAAGACAGAATTTTCACTTTAATCTCAAAATTCTCATTTTTTTTTTTTTTTTGCTTCAGAGCAATATTTTTTTCAGGCTGAATTCTCCCTTTTTTTTTTCTCAGAATAAGAATTAAAAAAGTTTATTGGACCTTAATTTTGATTTTTTTTTTTTTCCTGTGACCTAAATCCTCTTCTGTAGGTATGTATCATGTGTGAGTTATATAATATTAATATAACTAGACTTTTCTTGGACCCATTACTTAACTGTATGTTTTATTGTTGTGGTAAACTATTTTTTTTTTCCAAAACGCGTTTCGTCCTTGTCACCGTAGCAACGGGAAGCAAAACGGGACATTTTTGTGTCGCTGCTACACAGCGTACTGTTGTCGTTTATCCCCTGAACATGGCAGCGCATCTGAAAAAACGAGTTTATGAGGAGTTTTCTAAAGTGGTTCAGGTGAGTAAATGAAACAGGTTCATTTGTGTTTTCAACAGTGATTCTGAAGCTGCTGTTCCCGACTTATGAAGTTTATGGTGTGGCTAATGCTAACTAGCCTAGCACAACAGACGTTCATTATATTCACTGTTGTTTCCGTAACCGCTGAATAATAGTATATGTATTTTTAAATTCTGAATTAGTAGTTAATAGTGCGTATTTATGTCACTCCTGTCCATTTTAATGTGCATACATTTACTTGAATTATTGGCGATAAGTTAGTTTTAGTTAGCATGTAGCCTGCTAACATCAGTTGCTATTGCACAGACTCATCCATTAAAACTATAGTTCAGTCTGCAGTCATCTGGAAGTAAACATAAACTTAGTAAAGTTCCAAACAACCAGATGCCACATTCACACATCAGTTTATTAACTGTGTTTTCAGGTGTCAACACCATATGTTTGACAGTATATGACATTAAATGCTCTTGAGTTGATTTTCATCTTCTACCTCTCACTGCTGTTGCAAAACAAGTTACCAGGTTTAGGATCTATCTATCGTTCTTTCTAGCATTCTATCTATCCTATCATTCTATCTATCGTTCTATTTATCCTGCTGTTCTTTCTATCTATTGTTTTTTCTATCGTTTTATCTATCCTATTCTATCTATCGTACTATCATTTTTTTTCTATCATTCCTTCTATCGTATTGTTCTATCTATCCTATCATTCTATCTATCTATCTATCTATCTATCTATCTATCTATCTATCTATCTATCTATCTATCGTTCTATCGTTCTATCGTTCTATCCATCCTATTCTTTCTATCTTATCTATTGTTCTTTCTATCTATCTTCTATTCTGTTGTTCTTTCCTATCTATCCTTCTATCGTTCTAGCTATCTGTCTATCGTTCTTTCTTTCTTTCTATCATTCTATCAGTGCACAACTGTTCCATACCTCCAGGCTGATCACTGGTGTAAATGTTCACTACAGATTCTATCCTTCTATCTATCATTCTTTCTTTCTATCTTTTATCTGTCTTATTCCTTCTTTCTATCTATCTAATGTTCTGTTCACTACCATATTCTCTCTATCGTTCTTTCTTTCTTTCATCTAATGTTCCTCTGTTCACTATCAGATTCTATCATTTTATTATTCTTTCAATCTATCATTCTTCTCTGTTCTACCAGATTCTTTCTTTCTTTTTTTCTTTGTTTCTTTCTTTCTTTCTTTCTTTCTTTCTTTCTTTCTTTCTTTCTTTCTTTCTTTCTAATGTCCTTCTGTTCTACCAGATTCTATTGTTCTTTCTTTCTTTCTTTCTTTCTTTCTTTCTGATGTCCTTCTGTTTTACCAGATTCTATCGTTCTTTCTGTCTATCTAATATCCCTCTGTTCTACCAGATTCTATTGTTCTTTCTTTCTTTCTTTTTTTCTAATGTCCTTCTGTTCTACCAGATTCTAGTGTTCTTTCTTTCTTTCTTTCTTTCTTTCTTTCTTTCTTTCTTTCTTTCTTTCTTTCTTTCTTTCTTTCTATATAATTTCCTTATGTTTTACCAGATTCTATTGTTCTTTCTTTCTGTCTATCTAATATCCCTCTGTTCTACCAGATTCTATCGTTCTTTCTTTCTATCTAATGTTCCTCTGTTCTACCAGATTCCACATGAGGAGGCTCCGGCGAAGAAGCTGCGTCTGTCCAAACCCAGTAAATCTGCAGCTCTGCATGTGGACCTGTGTAAGGCGTCCACCTCCACCGACGCCCTGCAGTACCTGCTGCAGTTTGCACGCAAACCCGTGGAGGCGGAGAGTGTGGAGGGCGTGGTCCGCATCCTGTTGGAGCACTACTACAAGGTGAAGTCAACGACAACTGTATCATGAGATATGATAATAAATATAAATGTCAGAGTTAACAGCAGCAACAAACAAACCCATGGGAAAAAAAAAGTGTGAAAAATGAAATGTACAGAGAAAAATCAGACATTTGGTGTTTATAGAAATAAAGAATTAAATCTTTCCCCCATAAAGGTAATATTTGACAACCCCCCCATAACTTAATGATGGGTTTTGACACCTCTATTATTTCACTAAAGACGTGATTTAACAACCATTAGAACAGGTTCAGTTTTTTTTAAATATAACAGATGCTGTGATAGGTGGAGGTGAACACCACCCATATTAGGACAACCAAAAGGATTTAAGAATTTTTTGCTTTCTTTCTTTTTCTTTCTTTTTTTAAATTTTAATTTTTTCCTTTTATTTATTTAAAAAATAAATTTGTACATTTTAAATCAAAAGAATATTTCTTTTTAAATATTTACTTATTTT
>JAPTGZ010008721.1:0-10212 GCA_029814645.1 Fowleria isostigma
TAATCTGCCAGAGGGAACAATACAGGCTAGAAGATTATTGGATGCAGGTAATTAAAGTAAGCTGACAGAGGGACAGATAAGCCAACGTGTGACAGTGTTACATCTGATTCCTTTGAATGAGAGGGACTCTTCAGGACAGCTGCACGACCTCTTTGGCATAACCACTGTCCCTGCTTTGAGGGTGGACTGTCCACTTTGTTGAACTGAGAGGGATGGAGTCAGTTGGGGAGGGTAGATTACACTCACTGGAACAAATAATGAGCAACATTTTCAAAAAAAAAAAAATGCAACAATGCGTAGGAGCTGCTTGTGTTAATTGTCTTCTCTAGAGGAAAAAGTCTCACCAAACTCCGACTGGCTGTTTGGATAAAGGATGCGGAAGACATAGTCTGTGGCCTCGTCGTCCTCTTTATCTGAGACTGAATCTGATGAACCAGAACCCTGAGGAACCCTCTTCCGCAACTTGGGGAATACTTTTCCCTGCAGTGAGAAAATAACTGTTATTAAACTAATGCCAGCAATGCCTAGCTAAGCCATCCATGTGAATTTGAAATGATGAATGTCTCTATGTTTAAGCCTAAGCCTATTAATAGAGGCTGAGCATGCGTGGGTGGTTTTCATTATTCAGTTTGGCTGCAGATACAATGCTTTTCATAGTCTTAAAATATATCCATTCATTCACTGCTTGCAGTGGTGCAGAGACACTGCACCACACATTAATCAGTATCACTCCAACCAATACTGCAGCAGAGCATGAAGTTTATTTCTGGATATCTATTGATTTATTGACCAGGTGATTATGTACATTTTTTGAGGAATGCTTATAGTGCAAGATTTGTGCTTTTGATTGAAGGGCAGACACTGACACCAAATAATGGGCTTTTGTGCTGACCTTTCCCCTCTGAGACCACAGCGGAGGGTCCAGCTGCCCGTGGGGAAGGAGGCCATTCTCCAGACATGAAAGGAACTGAAGCAAGTGTCCTCCTTTGGGGAAGCGAAGAGGAGGCCTCTGGATCCCATCCTGACTCACCAGCACCACTGTTCCCCCACTGTCGACTATACAGCACAAGTAAAGGATGATCCACTGAGAATATTTATTACTAATTTATTACTAACTAGTATCAGGAAGGTTAGTTTAGAAATGTGAAGAATTAACAAGTTGTGTAACTGTTTAATTACATCAGTGTAATGTAAGATTTCTTTACTTTTCTAACAAATGTTTTCTATTGGTGATAAAACTGAAAAGTCATAAACCAGATCGTGTGAGGTAATACTGAAACAATTTTATGCTTGAAGAAAAATATTGTTTATTTTGTAGCAGTAAAAAATATTCAATGACAGCCGCCTCAGTGTGAGCAGATGTTATACTGTCTATATTACTTTATTATGAAAAGGAATTTACAGCTCTGCAAAAACTTAAGAGACCACTGCAATTTCCTCTGAAATCATCATGCATGTATGACAGCCATTCCACTTCTGTGTTTGTTGAATTCCAACACAAGCACACCTTCCTCTACTGAATAAACACCTGATCCATGTCTTATTTAAAAAGGAAAAGTAGAAGAACCACCACTGTGACCATCACTATCTTCTTGCACTATCTTCTTGCACTAGTTGGGTGGTAAAAACAGTGCTATTTGTACCACAGATGTAATTGGAATCCAAAAATAACTATTAAAAACAACTGGACTTATGCTCTGACAAGCTCTGGGGACTGTTTTTTCTCTCAGGACAATGTTCCTGACCTCAACTCGGTCCATAAAGGTGTGGATGACAGACTACCAGATGAAGACCCTGTCATGACCAGAACAACCTCCAGACCTGAACCCACTTTGAAAACTTCTGGAATAGAATCCAGAGAAAGATGGATGGAACCAACACAACCAACGTGGATAAGCTTCTGGAATCTCTATGTCAGGAGCTCCATAAAGTCATCCAACATCAACAGCGGAGAGACAAGACACATGAAAGCTGTTATTGAAAATCAGGGTTATTCCACCAAATATTGATTTATCAACTTTTCCCAAGCTACAACATTAGTAGTGTATTGTTTAGAAATTAATATGAACTTGTTTTTTTGCATTATTTGAGGTCTGAAAACATTGAATATTTTGATGATGTGTCATGTTCTGTAAACACATGCTGTAAATAACACTATTTTTTTTTTTTCCAATTCGGGAGAAATGTTGTCGGTAGTTTAGAGAATAAAACAAAAATTTTAAAATCAGAGAAAGTGATAATTTTGCAGGGGTCTCTTATTTTTTCCCAGAGCTATATATAGAGATGCAACTCCTTTTTAACTACCAACATTTTGATCCGTAATTCTTTAAGGATACTTTAAAGACATTCTCTTCATTAGTGACTGATTATGATTACATTTATTTTGTAATTTGTAATAAATGTGTAACATGTTACTAGTAACTCTGCAATGCTATTAATGCCATATATATCAAATATTTTAAATTAAGATGTGGTTGGACTCACTTTGTTGATGACAGTGCAGATAAACTATCTCCTCCAGACGGATTGTCATGGCATAGTCCCAGTACACACTGAAAAATATTGGATCAAATACACAACCAGTCAGATAATTGAACACACTTGATTTTACACACAGTAGATAACACAAAAAAGAGAAATTCATAGAGCGTTTACTTATTAGTGTGCATCAAAACTGCAAGGAACATTAATTTTATGGCTAATGAAGAGGGTAGTGAGGAGTGTGCACGCTTAGTAGAAGACACGGTGAGGCCTAATGCAATAATCAATTTTTTAGAGAGAGAAACCATGCACAAGAACATAACACGGTTTGCAGGTCTGAGAGATGTCTCAGTCAATAGGCCATCTGCTGGCTGCTGGTTTTCTGAAAATAAGCCTCATCAGATCAGTAGAGTTTACAGAGCACATAAGCCACACATCAACACACTGCATTATTCAGTAACACAGAGTGTTACAAAAACCACAGAGAGGCACACAGAGAAAATAATGTCTCAATGTTTATGCGTTTCCGTAGAAGAAAAAAAATAAAATGGCAGACAGACGATTGCTAAAAACTCACAGACAACACAACACAATCAGCATAGTCATCATTAATTTGCTGTTGGATTATTTTGCACCTGCGTTCATAATCCAAGTCTCCTACAGATCCATTCATGAGCTGATTGGGCGTCCACTTCAGGGTCATAATGTCAGCAGTCTGGTGCAAAGAGAGGTAACCTGGAATAGCTTCCATGTCATCCCTCTGAAACAAGACAAAACATGTGGGCGGGGATTTTTATTTGACTGTACTGTTGGTGAGGATAAAGCAGAATTACCAGTGGAATTACACTAATATGAGAAGAAATCCCTTTGTGTGCTAGAGTATCAGAAAACTGAAGACTGTGTAAACACAGGTCATATCGTCCAGCATTTATGCAACAACTAAAATGAACGTGACATTTTGTTTGCAATATAGCAGTCTGTATGGCTGACCATAATCTGAAATCTACATTAAAAACTGTGATTTCTGCAGATGGATGAGTAGTTGCTGATGTGATTAATTGCTATATTTTATATATGAAAATGAAAATGAATCTGTGAATTATATTCCTGAAAGAGCCTGATAATGACCAGTGATGCACTGATTGCAAAATGAACCCCAGGAAAGTGATGACTTTGTGCATACAACATGGTCACTTACAAAAAAAAATCTGTATTTTGACAAAATTTGAAATGATAGCTAAATAAAGGGTAGAAAACATGTGTAATTTGGAGCAGGACTTCAACAATTATTCACAGCAATCCTTTACTATGAAGAATGCCATCACTGATGATGAATCAGAGTCAAATATTCTGTTTTACAAACAGCCTCTCTACTGACACTTGCATGATGAATTACAGCTGGAGTCAGTCATCTGATGTATTCCATTCTGCTTATGAATTCTGTTGGTCTTCATACTGTTTCATTAACTTTTAATTAGCCATAAACTTGAAAGATGAAGACATTTACCGGCTGTACCAGCACATTGTTTTTGCCAAAAAGAAGGGTCGCCCTGCTGTTTTGATGTAGTGATTCAACATATTCACGAGCTGATGGCGAGGGGGAAGGGCGTTCATCCATGCTGCTGCTGGAGTGCCGCTTCTGGATCTGGTGGAAACACATGACATTGCTGGTTCTACATCACTGCTTGACTGATGACAGTATCTGCAGAATTATTCACAGTATGCCAGTCACACCAAAGCAATTTTACCCTGTTAAACCACTCTTTCAAATAACCTCAGATAGTATATTTCATCTGCACTGATGCTTGCCTCCTTGATCCTGATGCCAGAGACCAGAATACTTTGGCTTGGCATATGCACACATACGCACATGCACACACATACACAACAAACACACACACATACACACACACGAATACACAGCCCTACTTTACTGTAAGAATATAGTAATATCATATGACAGACTGAGCTGAATTAGGTTAGTGAAACTTCAAGACAGAGCAAGTGTAAAGGTCTCAGATGTACTCTGTTCTGGAGTCTTGGGCACATTGTGCTCCATTTAATATAACAATCTTAGCATCTTCTTTTAAGGCTACGTATAGATGGTAACAATCTAAACCAAAATACAAAAGTGGCATTGCATTCTCACTTTTAATTCTGCATTTAGGCGTGTGTTTTGAAGGAAAAATCTGCATGCAGATGGACATGCAAAAGTGTGTTAAATATTCTATTTATGGATGTGGTATGCACGCCAGGTGGCATCACCACCACCAACACCAAGCGCCTGCAAAGAACCTGACTACTCTTCCTGTTCCCTCCTAGCGCCAAATACAATCACAAAACAGGAGTCAGAACATGGCAAAGCAAAAGAATGCACAAAAACTGACAGTTTTGTCTGGACAGATGAGGAAGTATAGCTATTGCTTAACACCATGTTAGATTATAAAGACACAAAAGCACAAGATATACACATGGACTAGAAGTCCTGCTAGAGGGAACAAATCCAACATGTTACTTTTCCTGTACTGGCACGTGACTGTGATGTAAACTCTATGTGACAAGTAAACAAAGTTTTGTGTTTTCAACCCTTTAGACAGTAACACGAGAATGGAGTGTTTTTGAGATTTACATTCTGGAAGGTGGTTTTACTTTTTTGCATTTTCAACCCCCAAAAATGCATTCGCCATCTAAACAAAAGGCACATCTGATCAAATATTTTTTCGTTTTCTGCCAAGAGCGTTGTCATGTAAACTGGGCCTAAGTTGACAAATGGCATCTCAGAAGAGACAGCAACCTGCACAAACATCTGCATGTATTTATAGTGTTGTCATGAGATACAGTGAAGAGGACCAGAGTACAGAGCAAAACCTATGGGCATGAGGAAGCCTTTAATTGAAGCTTCGAGGTGAGAAGTTAGTGAGGCAGAATGACACACCACAATCTGACAACGAATGTCATGCACACATATGGTAAAGTTCTGTAACCGTTTAGGAGCATCTGTGAGAAGGCCTGTCCCTATATATACATTTTGTCAACACTGTTTACACAAAGAGATGTGTATTTCAAGTCTTGTCCAAAGACGTACTGGAGACAACATTGAAAATGGAGTGTGTTCAGCGTCCATAATGAGTGAGGGTCATATTGGAGTGATATAGGCTACCCAGGGACCATTCATGATCTCACATTGTAGACATACAATTCTGGATCATCCACTAGTTTTATACTCACACAGAGTGCTGGCCTCTTGGTGGGCGAATCCTGCCTAAAATGACCGCCATGAATGCGATGTCTTTGCACCAACTCGTCAGCAGACGGGTCCGTCCAGAAGTGGTCAGCTGTCTTCATCTTTGTGTACTCCAAAGCACAAGGTCCAACTGGTAGTATTAAGGTGGACAGGTAATGGTGAAGATGTTTGATATAAGACTGTGATCTAATAATTACCATCAGGTTATCTTCAACAGTAAAAACTAAGCCTACACAACATGACATATGATGAATACACAATCAAACCTGTCAGTGGCCAACAGACTGACAACACTTTACCTGAGTTGGGGGCATCGGCCAATACCCCAAATTTTTAGGTTATCTGAATAAAGGTCAGATGTAAATCAAACAATTTGTCTTTCAAAGTTTTGGAATGTGTTTATTCAATATATCGATGTCACACTGTTGATACATAAAATTTACTGGACTAATAAGCATACTTAACAATGTAGGATAGTTCCGACTAATTTTTGTGTAGTAGGCTTGTAACTAAAGGGTTGCTAGACTGGTGGAGTTGTTGGCTGATGTGCCCTGGAGCAAAGCACTTAATCCACCCCCCATTTGCTCCCCGGGCGCCTCATATGGTGAGCCCACTGCTCCTAGTATGCAGTGTGTGATGCATGCATGATCTAGTGATGGCTTTAAGGCAGAAGTATGCTGCATGTGCATGTTAACATGTGTGAACCTATACTGACAAAATAAAGATTATTAATTATTTCAGAGAGAAAAATAGGCCTGACATTACCACCTTCTTAATTTTTATTTAGCCTGAATTTCTTATGCCACCACTGACTGGTAGAAAGCTACAAAGGGATCATAATGAAACAAAAACTACTTTTATGTAAAAACAAAACAAAACAAAAAACTATTAGAACACTTTTGTTACAAAGAAAAGTATATTATTCGGCACTAATAAAGGTACAAACAGAGGAAGAAGATTTTGGATACTGTTCTTGTGAGCTTTTGCAGAGTATATGCAGTTAAACTCCAGTTTTGATCTCACTTTTCTCTGTAATGTGATCTAGATGATGACGTCAAATGACAGAAATGCCTCCAGTGTCAAAAATAATTACCTAACAGAGAGGCAAGGATGGGTCCGTCCACTGGGTCCATTAGTACAGCCTCTTTCTCGTAGTATTTACTGGAAGACAGAGGTAAAAAGGGGCATTTTGTCAGAGAGGACAGAGTCTTTTCTAACAAATAATGGCATCAATACCTTCCCCTCTGCCTTTCAACACACCTGCTGTTCTCCACCAGGTAGTGAACAATCTTGTCCAGCACTTTTTCAAACAATGCCGTTCGGATCCATAGATTTTTGACGGGGTGGGGTGTGAGGCTCGGTAACCGGGGTATCTTGCGTAAACTGTCTTGACTTTGTAAACTTTGACTTCGTCTGCAGGCAGAAAACAGATCAGAAGTCACAAGTTTTATGTTGAAATAAACAACATCAAAAATTCCATTAATGCTCAACAAAATATATCTACATGAACATAATGGCTTTACTGATTATGATGCATATGAGCTTATAAATATAAATGACTCTTAGGCCTTCAAGTAGACACAGACAGGCATTTGTTTCAGTGCTTTTGCATGGGTAATCAAACAGGCCTTGATGTAAGCTTTGATGTCTGCTGTGACGTAGATGTCTCACTTCGTCTCAATGATCTGTTCCAGCTCCTGGGCCTTCCTGCACAGCTCCTCTGCCGGGGCAAAGCTCTTCCCAACCTTCATGAAGAGGGCTGCGATCTTGTTACTACGTAGAAACCCCGCCGCTCGTCGTTTCAACCCATGCAAAACACATGCCTCCACTGCAGCTGCATGGACAAGAAAATACAATCATCATCAACTAATTTCACTAACATTTAAATATAATAGAGAAAACTTAACAGCAGGTGTCGGGGGCATCAAAAGAAAATAAGCTACTGTTTACCTTTGTGCATTAAATGTGGTATTTCACATCACAATAATATGTTTTTTTTTTAATCCATTTTACTGGTTATTCAGCCAGAACAGTGCACAATGAATGGCTAATGTTCAGAGCTAAGTGACATGCAGGCTGCAGAGATAATTAGAGGTACCCTATTAACCCATAAGGACCCAGTGTGACATTTGTGGCACTTCCCAAATTATTTTTCCTCTATATTTAACCATCCTCAAGTGGTTTATCACCATTTATTGATATTATCTTCTGTATTTTGTGTTTTTTTCAGTGAAAATCTGGTATTTTCCAACATTTAATTTACTAATCATGTAGATGTTCTTAAAAGCTCAAAGTGGAAGATTATTATATCAAAAACATAGAAAATTGAAGAAAAAGTTTATTTTTCAGTCCAATCTCTCATTATTTAAATATATACCCAGTATGTACATCCAATGCCATCGATCCAACTCCATGGGTTTTACTGGTGAATCAATGTTGTGATAGATGATGGTGTTTCCATGGTAACTACGGAGCCTCTGAACAGCCAAATAGGTCATATCCAGTGACCATGAAAAGATGAATAACTGTGTTTTACACCAATTATTTACATGTATTGATAGGATTAGTGGGTCAACAGATATTAAACTGTTTAAATTAGAACATGATTTTTGTAGAAGGTGGATGTTTGGGTCTTTAAGGGTTAAAAAAGGTTAAATATAGAGAAAATCTGGTTTGGGAACTGACACAAAAGTAGTGCTAGGTCTTTATGGGTTAAAGACAGGTTTTGTAATTTTGTATAGATGTCATGCATTCTCTTGCTATAAAAATCTAACTGATTTTAATACCATTTAATGTATTTCACAGTAATTAGGTCAGTGTAAAGCCCCTCTTCAGGGAGGCTGGAATAAATTAAAAAAGGAAAAGCATCAGCAGCAAAACTGCACAAAATGCCAGCTGTTAAGTACAAGTCAGATCACCTATACTCCACTGTTATATCCCACATTATGTAGGGTGTAGTCATAGCGTATGTGTACATATCCATCATGACATGTAATTATGTATAGTCCCTTTTTGTGTGGTATCGAATTATATATTGTGGCTGAACTGCTGGATTTACTTTGCTGCTACATAATAAACTGATGCTATGGTCTAGGGAAAAGGGCTGGCTGCTGTTGGACTCTCTCTGTGTTAATTTATGCTATCACAATCAACCTTTGCATATGGATAAATTCATGTAATGAGCCATGGTGGACACACAAGTAACAACAGTCGATGACATGATGATACACTTGCACAATCACTTGACGGTGCAGAAAAACAGACACCCCTCTTTTCTCTCAGGCCTACGTGGCAGTGCCTGGAGCTATGTTGACATTTGAGTTGTCTTTCAGGACTAATCCTGTGGCTCTGTTCACATGGGGTCAGGGGGAAGGCTGGGGTTTCCATAGCAACCTGTGTTGATGGAGCAATTGAGCTCTGGGAGAGACGAGCGGAGGGAAGGGCGGCGACTCATCAGCATCACGATCTCTCTCCATCAGTCTCGCTGTTTCAAACACGAGCTTCTGTCCTTCCTCCATCCTGTCGCTCTGTTACTCTGTCTGAAGAACTGTCCTACGTTTACCAGTGGGTTTTTGTGCAAATTGGATTCGATGAAAGTCATTTATTTTCATGCTTTGTCTTTCAAATAAAAAAAAATTAAAAAAAGAGTCTTATTTTGCATTATTGTTGCTCTTTTCTCCTTCGTCTCTCCTGCATTTGTGTCTTATCTCTCTGCACTGCCTTTTCCTGTTATCACTCAAGATCAAGAAGCTAAATATCAGAACAAAGCACATCTAAAGGTCTCCAAATACAGTTCATCCTCTTTAGCCTCCAGTTGCATACACTAACTGATCTCAAATGGCAGAGTGCAAACAGTGCAGTTCTCTTCAAACTACACTTTATACACACATAGAACCACAGACACCCACAGAAACGCCTCTGTAAAGCACATAAATCCAACACGAAGGCTTCATAGTATATATAGTTTTTTAATAGTATATGTGCAATAGTCCAGATAAATGATCATGTCAGTGAGATGAGCTGTAAAAACAGCTAACACAGTAAACTGCCTCTAATCATCCTGTATCTGTGGCAACTGAGTGCATTAAGAGACTCTCGGTGCTTCACTCAGAGCAGCTCTCAGCCAAAGGCATCGACAAAGACTCTGGCTCTTCACATGTGAAGTGCAGAGACCAGGAGCTGGTGGGTCAGTAAGTCCATGAGTCAATCTATAGATCGATTTATAAGGTTTTTGACAAATAAATGATCATCTAGCATTTACCAGCCAAAAAATTCTTCAGATATTTCATATGTGATCATCTGAGAAATGTTTCACATCACTAAATGTGTTTGGGAGCAATGACAAAACATTTTTTTTTCTTATTAAAACTGGTATTTAGCATTACAGACTACTCTTGTTTTATCAGATACTACAGGGTGACCCAAAAAAATGGGAACTTTTTAACAATCCAATAAAACCAAGAGTGATGGAAGAAAAATATTTTATT
>JAPTGZ010008739.1:0-10212 GCA_029814645.1 Fowleria isostigma
GGGATATAATTATTTAAAGTCCAAAAAAAAAAAAAAAAAAGTCTATAATGTTGAATTTCCAGATGTGAAAGAAGTGCCCACATCCATTTAAAAGTACGAATTTATCAGAAGCGAAATGGACTTTAAAATAAAACTGCTAAGTGTGCAGAATGACTCCCCCCCCTCCCCCCTCTTAGGTTCACGATAACGGAAGGACGGACGGACAGATGGAAGGAGGGAAAAAGCCTCCGCAGGAAAACCAAATTTCGGTTATTAACGAAGAAAATTCAGGACGGAAATCGGGACTCGAGTAAAGAGTCGGAATTTGAGATTCTAAAAATTAATGACATTTTAGTAAAACGTGAGGTTTGAAGATTAGAATGTACTGACCTTTCAGATCCCTTCATAATAAAAGTATTATATAAATGTGCATTAAACTATATTTGTCCAATAATATACAGCAGTTTAAGTCAGAATAGAAAGGAAACGGTCTTAAAACAATATAGAGATGAAGGTCATGTGGTTTTTTTAATTTTTATTTTATGTGTTTATTTAATTTTTTTGCTTTTTCTCCTTTATTTACATTATTTATTGACATTATTTACTATGTAATTAATAAAATGTGATGTTTGAACTTTAGAATACACTCATTTTTCTGATCCTTTCATGTGTTAAACTAATAAATGTGCATTAAATTCTATATATATATCCAATAATATACACATGTTTAAATCGGAATAGAAAAGAAATGGTCTTAAAACTATATACAGATGAAGGTCATGTGGGTTTTTTTATTTTTATTTTTCTGTATTTGTTTAATTTTTTTGCTTTTTCTCCTTTTTTACATTATTCATTGACATTATTTACTATACAATTAATAAAAAGTGATGTTTGAACACACTCACTTTTCAGATTCTTTCACGTGTTAAACTAATAAATGTGCACGAAATTATACACACACATATATATATATACAATAATATACAGCTGTTTAAATCAGAATAGAAAAGAAATGGTCTTAAAACAATATAGGAATGAAAATCATGTTTTTTTATTTTTATTTTTATGTGTGTGTTTTGTTTTTTGCTTTTTCTCTTATTTTTTACTTTATTCATTGTTTACTATATAAATGAAAAATAGTAATGTTCAAAGATTAGAACACACCTTTCATAATAAAGTATTATATAAATGTGTATTAAAGTATATTTATCCAACAATATACAGCAGTTTAAATTAGAATAGAAAGAAATGGTCTTAAAACAATATAGAGATGAAGGTCATGTGATGTTTTTTATTTTTATGTTTATGTGTTTTAGTTTTTTGCTTTTTCTCTTATTTTTTACATTATTCATTGACATTATTTACTATACAATTTTTAAAAAAAGTGATGTTTGAACTTTAGAATACACTCACTTTTCAGATCCCTTCATGTGTAATGCTCATAAATTTATTACATAAATGTGCATTAAACTATATATGTGTGTAATAATTCATCATATATCTTGAAAACATTAGAAAACGAGACTTTTGCCATTTTTATCCATTTTATTAAATGTCAGATTTAACTCATTTTATTTATTTAAGCAGATCATTTCCAAAACATTCTAGATTATTGTTTCAAATTTCTGGTTTTATCCCTAATAAATACAGCATCATGTATTTTATCTTTAAATTTGTTTAATTCACCATATATTTTTATTCATCCTCTCTTCAAAATACACATTTTAGTAACTTTAGCTCACACGTTCACAGATTTATTTCAATTTAAACACTGACTAGAGTACATTCATGTAATATTTTCCAGAAACAATGAAAATTAAGACTTAAATTCATCTGAAAAACCAGCTTTGTTGCATATGATTTGCTTAATAACTTAAATATATTTTAATAATTCTACTAAACACTGTAAAATAACAATCATACTGCAAAAGATCCTCCTTAATATGACACTCTGCTTCAGTAATTAATACCTGATATTGTTTCTCCTCGATAATATTCTTAATATTTAGTGACAGAGTATAAAAATCATACAGAATCATCCTGTATATCACACATAGAGAGAGATTTACCTCAGAAAAATCACAAATGTGCGTTCCCAACACAGTCGGCAGGAAAAAATGTAGTCATTGTATGCGTCTGCAAACCATAAATATGTGAACTGTCAATGCCGGTTCTCGTTGAAGGACTTTATTTGCGTTTCTACAAAAGGAAGGAGGTGTTTGAGGTGGATGTGGACGTATAAAAACCGCACTTTGACACCAGAGAGTAGAATTTACACCGCAACTGAAACACACTAAGGACTGGGGAGATAATAATAGATGTAAATATTACTGATATATTGTGAGTAATTTTTTTTTATCAAATATTAACCTTTATGGAGTTTGTGTCTGTGGGACCCGTTTTTATTTGTTATTGACAGAAAAATGACAAATAATTATTATTTAATGAATTTTTTCCTCTCTTACCTTCATTATATTACAGTTAATTTTTTAAAACAAACTAAAATCAAGTAGGATTTTACACTGTAAGACCAGACAAGTTGAGTTACTTAGAAAAAATGGGAAAAGTGGTTGCTTTTAAAAAAATTAATAAACTTTGTAAGTACATTTAACTTAAAATCTTAGCTGAATGTAAGTTAAATCTCCTTAAAAGTTCATTAATTATTACTTAATTTTTTTAAGGCAGCCATTTTTCTCATTTATATAAGTAACTCAACTTATCCTTTATTCTGTTGCATTTATGGGAACACCTTAATTTTATCGGGCACTTAAGAATTCCATATTTTTGTACTTTTTATTCCTTTTTGTGTGTTTGAGGTGGATGGTGAATGTATAAAAAACGCACTTTGACACCAGAGACTAGAATTTACACCACAACTAAAACACACCAAATAAGGACTGGGGAGTTAATAATAGATGTAAATATTACTAATACATTGTGAGTATTTTTTTTATAACATATTTGTAGATTTATCTTTATTAAGTTTTATGGAGTTTGTGTCTGTGGGACCTGTTTTTATTTGTTATTGAAAGAAAAAAGGACGAATAATTATTATTTAATGATTTTTTTCCTCTCTTATCTTCATCACATTACAGTTAATTTTTAAAACAAACTAAAATCAAGTAGGATTTTACACTGTAAGACCAGATAAGTTGAGTTACTTAGAAAAAATTGGAAAAGTGGTTGCTTTTAAAAAAATTAATAAACTTTATAAGTACATTTAACTTAAAATCTTAGCTGAATGTAAGTTAAATCTCCTTAAAAGTTCATTAATTATTACTTAATTTTTTTAAGGCAGCCATTTTTCTCATTTATATAAGTAACTCAACTTATCCTTTATTCTGTTGCATTTATGGGAACACCTTAATTTTATCGGGCACTTAAGAATTCCATATTTTTGTACTTTTTATTCCTTTTTGTGTGTTTGAGGTGGATGGTGAATGTATAAAAAACGCACTTTGACACCAGAGACTAGAATTTACACCACAACTAAAACACACCAAATAAGGACTGGGGAGATAATAATAGATTTAAATATTACTAATACACTGTGAGTATTTTTTTTTATAACATATTTGTAGATTTATCTTTATTAAGTTGTAGGGAGTTTGTGTCTGTGGGACCTGTTTTCATTTGTTATTAAAAGAAAAAAGGACGAATAATTATGTTTTAATGAATTTTTTCCTCTCATATCTTCATCACATTACAGTTAATTAAAAAAAAAAAAACTAAAATCAAATAGGACTTTACACTGTAAGACTGGATCAATTGAGTTACTTAAAGAATTTGAGAAAACTGGTTGCTTTTAAAAAAAAATTAATAAATAAGTGATGATTAATGAACTTTGTGAGTACATTTAATGTAAAATCTTAGTTGAATGTAAAAAGTTTATTAATCATTACTTGTATGGAGTTTGGGTCTGTGGGACCTGTTTTTATTTTGTTATTACAAGAAAAAATGATGAGTAATTGTTGTACAGTATAATTATTTTTTCCCCCTTACACTTTTTTTAATTACACTTAATTAAAAAAACAACCTAACATTAAGTAGGACTTTACACCGTAAACCCAGAGAGGTTGATTACTTAAAGAATCTGAGAAAACTGGTTGCTTTAAAAAAAATTAAGTGATAATTAATAAACTTTTTAAGTACATTTAACTTAAAATCTTAGCTGAATATAAATTAAATGTCCTTAAACTCACAGAGGGTCACTGATCTGGACTCAGATAAAAAGTAAATAAATAAATGTCAAATAAATTAAAATACCAGGATATAAGATAATATCTCTAGAAGGCCTCAGTAAAAGGTTAAAAGGTCAAAAAGTGCACAAAAACTTAAGTGATTTTCATCTTTCATTAGGTTCAGATAAGTTCAGTTCTCCACTTATTAAAATACAGAGACCTTAAGGACCCAGGTTGACATTTGTGACACTTCCCAAATCAACTCTCATTAAGTGATTTATTGCCATTTATTGTAACATTATCTTCTGTATTTTGAGTTTTTTTCAGTAAAAATCAGCTCTTTTCCAACATTTAATTTACTAATTATGTAGATGTTCATAAAAGTTTAGAGTAAAATTGAGGATTATTATGTCAAAAACAGAAAACTGAAGAAAAAGTGACTTTTTTTCAGCTAAATATATCAGTAACTGAACATAACCTCAGTGTGTCCATCCACTGTCACTGATCCAACTCCATGGGTTTTACTGTTGAATCAATGTTACAGAAGATGACAGTGTTTCCATGGTAACTATGAAGCCTCTGCATGTCCGAATGGGTCATATCTGACGACCATGAAAAGACGACAAGTTGCATTTTACGTCGATTATTTCCATGTATTGACAGGATTAATGGATCAACAGGGATTAGATAGTTTATATTAGATGGTTTTGGTCGATGTTTGGATCTTAATGGATTCAAAAGAAGTGAAATATAGAAAACATTTCATTCGGGAACGGACACAAAAATAGTGCTGGGTCTTTATGGGTTAAAACATACAGTCGAGCAGCAGTTAAAGGGTTAAAACACACAAATCTAAACACCGACATTAAAATGTGTCATCGGTGGATAAATATTCACACGATCCGTATCCGTGGTTTTGCTTAAACACACGTCGGCCATATTTAATTCTCGTGACGGCGTTGTGTGATATGATTGACGGCTCGTTGGCCGCATCTCCTTCGACGGGGCCCATCTTTTCATCGACGACTGCATCAGTGTGTCTGCATCACACACACACACACACACATTCATACTATACAAACACAAAAAAACCGACAGATAACTGCGGTTCTCCCATCAGGCCTGAGCTGGGGGAGACGCACACAAAAACCAGATGCAACAAATGCGCTCGCTCTCATGCATATGGAAATGGTAACGTGTGTGTATATGTGCATGTGTGTGTGTGTATGTGTGTGTAAATGTTGTGTCTATATGTGTGTGTCAATGGATAGCTTCAATATAAAACACATTAGCATTCAGTGATGATGCTGGTCTTTCCAGAGACTGTGATGGTGCAACTGGACCCCCCACCCACCACCACCACCACCACCTCTCTCTCTCTCTCTTGCTCGACCAGGCCGCCGTTCAAGCCTCTTCAACATGCTATCACATTTCCCGGCCTCTGTGGATGGGTTTATAATTAAAAGTGCTCCTCACTAATATGAGTGCTACATTCAGCGGTTTGGACTGGATGGTGCAGATTGATCAGATAAAAAGCCAAAGTCATATTTCTTGGTGCTAAGCCTATTGAGAGGCCTGATCCTCCTGCCTGCCCGTCTCACACTGATCCTCTGTTTGTCCCTTTTAGTCTTTAAATCATCCTCTTCTGCTCATTCGGCTTCTTTCTCATTCCGTCTTTTTTCTAAATGAGGATGTCGACTTATTTCCCCAAGTCCACGTTTACAGCAATATTATCAAGGTTTTCTTGTGTTTTTTTTGTTCTTTATTTAACATAGAGCAGCATGATATTGGGGAAAAAAAAAATGGACATTGCGATTTTTTTTAACCTGGTGAAAAATATTGCGATTTTTGTCTTCATTTTCATTCTTTTGTTCTTTTTGGTTTTGGTGATTTTCTTCATCATTTTCAGGTGATTTTCATCTTTGTTTTTGGTCATTTTTGTCTGTTTTTAGTGATTTTCTTCATTTTCAGTGATTTTTGTCTTTGTTTTTGGTGATTTTCTTCTACATTTTTGGTGATGTTCTTTTTCTTTGGTGATTTTCTTCTTTGTTTTTGGTGATTTTTGTCTGTGTTATTGGTGATTTTCTTCATTTTTGGTGATTTTTGTCTGTTTTTGGTGATTTTCATTTTTTTTCAGTGATTTTCTTCATTTTTGCTGATTTTTGTCTTTTTTCATTGATTTTCTTCATCATTTTTGTGGTGATTTTCATCTTTGTTTTCGGTGGTTTTTGTCTTTGTTTTCTGTGATTTTTTTCTACATTTTGGGTGATTTTCTTCTTGTTTTTGGTGATTTTTGTCTGTTTTTGGTGATTTTCTTCATTTCGGTGATTTTCATCTTTGTTTTTGGTGACTTTTTTCATTTTCAGGGATTTTCGTTTGTTTTGGGTGATTTTCTTCTTTGTTTTCAGTGATTTTGGGCTTTTTTTTGGTGATTTTCTTCATTTTCACTGATTTTCGTCTTTATTTTCAGTGATTTTCATCTTTGCTTTCAGTGATTTTCTTCATTTTTGGTCATTTTCTTCAGCATTTTCAGTGATTTTCTCTTGTTTGTTGCTCATTTTTCAATGTTGTTACCAACGACTCACTCCATGTGCAGGGGCGTGGTCTGCTTCAGCAAACTGAATGATCATGATTGGTGGATGGCTATGCGCAGTGTGTCAGGTACCCTTAAAATTAGACAAAAACAAGTTGAGTTCATTTCCCTCCTACATTACAGGACCTGCGACGTGACTATTCCGTCCACGTACATTATGATGACGATGCTCAAACAATATATTGTGCCACTCTAAACTGAATGTACTCTTTTCATTGAGTAAAGCAGCTGTTTGTTCAACTGAACTGTGGTCTATTGTTATATTTAACTGATCTCCACAATATTAAAACATCATTATTCACAGTCCTGGCTGCTGACTCCGCCTCCATTATCTTTACCTGGAGTTGACGGACGGACTCGTCCTCACAACTTGCACTCAACACTAATCATCAGAATATCTGTGTAGCATTTTGTATCAAGGGATTATGGGGAACGCATGGAAAACTGGATTTGTAAAATGATAGAAAATAACAGAAAGTAATCCATTGAGTTTGGAAAATGTAACTGTATTCTGATTACCATGTATTAAAGTTGTAACAGCAGCAGAATACAGTTCCTATTCTAAATAAGTAATCCTGGTACAAGTATTCCATTACTTCCCAACACTGGTTATCAGCATTATTTGAGTTTTTCTTCTTATTCTGAACCTTCACTGTAACTTTCCCACACTTGCTCAGGTTTAGATGATGCTGTGTATAAAGCTCTGACTCATGCAAACATTTAAGGACATTGACCTTAAAGATCTCAAACATTAACACTGTCAGATTTAATACCAGCTGGCGCTCTAAAATAATATCACTGAAAAACTCATTTGACTTCTGCTGCCAAAATAATTAGTCTGGGGGAATGTATTTTGCGCTGTCGTGTTCTGAAACAAATGGAATAGATGCCAATTTTGTGTAATAAGCACTTATTTAGAAAAGGAATTATGCATATTATCAATTAGCTTTGTTATAGTGAGTTAAACTGCTGTATTAACATTAGGTATTATATTTGTATAGATGCTAAAAACATCTTAAGAGGCATTTAATCCATTAATCTAAAAACAGTCTTTTCTAATGCTGTAATCTAAAATATTAAAACAGTATTAATTTATCAAATACATCTCATATTAATGTCAGAGATCAGGATACCAGAACCAACAACACTCATATTTTCACCCAAATAACACATTGAAATGCACATTCAGACCAAGTTTTGCAAAGATATGACAATCTATTGGAAGAATAACTATTCAGAATTCTAGTTCTCAGCCAAATTGTGCTTTTTTTAAATCATTATGTGTTGTTTTTTCTTATTGTTAATCAAGGTTTAACGCTTTAGAAACATAACACTTGCTGAAAATCATCTAAATTAGGTCATGTGATGTTACAATAAACACCAGACAATAGTAATCCTTGACTTGGATTCAGTGATGGTGGGTTTTTCTCTTCATGTTGGTGTTCAATCAAATCCGTCTGCTTTAACCCTTTAACTGCATTTTCGACCATATGTTTTATCCCAGTTTGAGTCTCTATATTTTAATAAGTTTAGCACCAAACTTATCTGAACCTGACTGAACCAAGAAAGACGAAAATCACTAAAGACATTTGGACTGTTTTTGGTGGAAATATGAGAGATATGAATACTTTTTTGTTCATATCATAGTATAAAAGGTCTTTCTGAACATAATTACACCATTTGATACACGGTCCTTTCTACAGGCAATATAGGCGGTTGCCTAGGGCGCCACCCAGTGGAGGAAACTAAACATGCAGCAAAGAAGGCCAGAAGGATTGGACTGTAAATATAAGAGTGACATATGATCATGTAAAGTAAAACATAAGGTAGAACTGTTTACTTGAGGTGAATTTGTACCCGATTTTTTGTTTATTTTATATATTATATTTTGATTATTTAACATGTTATATGATCACATTTTGTATTACATAATTTTGCACACAATATTGTATTATTTATGATTAGTTGTCTGATTTTATGTTCACATTCTTTGAGTGTACTTTACTGTAAAAAAAAAAAAAGTGAAAAAGTTAATTTATTTGACTGTTTTACGATAGAAGAAGTTTATTTTATTTTGTTTGTAAAAAATTTGCACATATTTTTTAATGTTTATTATCGTTGTTAAAATACATGTGCAGTTCTCCGGACATGAGGGTTTTTTTTGTATGTTTTTTTGGGGGATGAGGAGGGGGTGTCGCCTTTAAAGCCTGCCTAGGAGACCAAATGGTCTCGGACCACCACCACTGATTTGATACCACAAAAAAATTAAATTAGATATGTAATGATATGTTTAACCAAGTGATTGATTTGTGTCTTTATGGTAAGAGTAGAAAATTTTAACCAAAATAAAATAATGGATTATTTGTTAGAAAATCAAAACCTCTATTCATCTGTTGCTGCAAATAATCAACATTTAGTGGTATTACATCATGAATATGTTAAAAGAATTACCTTCGTAAGTAATTTTGGACCAGAGCTGTTTCTTACTCTAGGCGAACTAGGCGTATGCCTAGGGCCCCTAGAGGTGTAATATTGTCAAAATTGCACTAATTTTTCTAATAAAATACCATTTTGTTCAGGTTATTCATGTCGTTTTTGTAAAGTATAAATATTTTCATACTTAACTGAAGTTTTTTTTGGACTAAATCAAAGAGTAAAACTTGGAGTTGTCATTATTTATAGGTGATCCTGTCATGGCCCCCTTGAGCTGAAATTGGGCTAAATCTGGCCCCTGAACCAAAATGAGTTTGAGACTCCTGAGTTAAAGGGTCGACAAAGTGTTGCGTCTAACTTGGCTGTAGCTATACGAGCCCAGTTCCAAGCACATGGAAAACTGACAAACACCAAATAGAGTTTGCCCTCTTGTGCTTTGTAAGAATCGTAGTCACACAGTCAAGGTGGTGTAAACAGTCCGAGATCATACAAATGGATCCACACGGTAAAAAAAAGGTGGTGACATTTGTTTACATTTGGTTGTTCCGCGCTGCATCCGAGGCGGTTCTGTTTTTATTTTTATGTCTTTTTTTTTTTTTTTTTTTGGACGGCGCTGATGCGTTCAACAGACCCGCTGAATGTGTGTGACTGACTTCTGATGCGTCTTGTGTGGAAAAGCATGTGGAACCTTTATCCACTGTGTGCGTCTGTTATATGAACATGTGTTTTGTAAAGCTGAGGCTCAGGGATAACGCTTACAGCAGGAAACACATTCAGTGTGTGTGTGTGTGTGTGTGTGTGTGTGTGTGTGTAGCTCTATCAACTATGCCAGACGACTTGAATTCTTTGTAATCTTCTCCTCACCTTACCTGTCCTCCATTATTCCCTCCTTTATCCCCTCTCTGTCCTTCTCTCCATTCACTTCTCTCTCCATCCCTTCATCAAATGCTCCTATCTTCTCCTTCTGCCCCCCCCCCGTCCTGTGATAGACAGGGTGTCATTCATCCAGAACATCTGCTTCGTAGC
>JAPTGZ010008747.1:0-10211 GCA_029814645.1 Fowleria isostigma
TTTGGAAAGTGCCACAAATGTCACACTGGGTCCTTACGGGTTCAATTACATCCTGATCTAAACAGACTTTGGGCAACTGCGATGTCACCTACTGTTCAATTATTATTTTATTATTATTATTACAATTATTATTTATGTCATTTTTTGTTAATTTAACATTTTTAAATTTTTTTATCTTACTTTAGCTTTATATTTGATACTTTTTGTCTTGTGCTGCCGTATATTTGAAGTTCCTCCTTGGGGGATTAATAAAGTACATCTAATCTTATCTTATCTTATCTTATCTTATCTTATCTTATCTTATATGCTGGACAGTCACAATTTTATATGATAATTTGCAAAGACACATTTTCTCTTAATACTTTTCGGTGCACTTGTATCCAATTGACTCCACTTCCATTTGTTAAGCAGCTGAAATCTGTGCTGTGCATAGAGTTTGGAGAGAGAATTTCTTTGGGAGTAATACTCAGTTGCACATACTGTCATGAACTGTTACACAAAAGCACAACACACAGTATAAAACACAATACATAGCCCCAAACTACTACCAAGAAAATAAATGGATCTGTTCTGATTAATGTTCCCTCTTTGTGAATAGTGTCTTAGGCATGTTCTGTTTATTTTTCTGAAAAAGACTCCAGATAAATGACAGTGGGAGAGCATATATAGAGCTAAAAATAGTGGCTGGGGCTTTTTTTTCCCTCTCAGTTGAAGGATGTATCAGAGCTTTATCTAAAGGTAGACAGTATTAGAGGCAGGCCTTTATGTCTAATTTCCTGTGTACTGAGTAGAAACAATCGCATTTAGTGTTAAACCTCATTTTGATCCATTTCCCTTGTTTGCAGCCTTCAAAGCACTGAACTGCACTTTTCTAAAAATGCATCAAGTCAATTGAAGAGCTTTCTACTTATCAGTAAATAGAAATCATTCAGTGCAAAGCTTTAAATCTTGTTGCTGCACGTGTAAGCTTCTAAAAATGACAGTCCCCCCCCCCCCAAAAAAAAAACAAAAACAAAAAAACACACACAATAGGTACAAGTGAGTACTATCATGACCGATGTACACCAAACTTTACACATACACTTAACAGTGTTTTGAAGATATTTACTGAAGGATTTGTTAATAAATCCTTCCTGGCATGATTTATGTGACATTTTAATTTTAAAAATATGGCAAAAATCTATTTTTTTTAAGGCTATAGACAGTATATTTGGATTTCCTAGGTAATGAAAGTAGATATCCTGAAATCCCTGTCATTTTTTTCATCTTATGTCTAAACAAAATGAATAAAAATTCTTTGCACCTGATTTTATTATATGTTCAGATCTTTACCGAAAATGTCAGCAAAACCACACATATTTAATGACATGCCTAATTTGCATAAGTAAACATACACATTTCAAAAACTTTTAATATATTTTTTCATACTTGTGTAAGTATTTAACTCAGGAAGTTTCATGGTGATATCTATTATTTTAACATTTTACCCTATTCACCTGTAGTGTCTCACCTTAAGTTTTGGTCAGTTTTTTATATGCATTACAGGGTTTGTACATATTTGAAATTTCAAAACTTGATACTTTGCCCAGACCCTAATTTCCAGATATCTTGGTTTAAAAAAAAAAAAAAAAAAAAAAGTCTAAAAACTTGTGAAATTTGAGTGACTAGACGTGTATCATGTCAATAAATTATGGAATTAATAGTTTGTTTTAATTATTCTGAATATGTATGCTATTATGTCACCAAATAATTTTCAGAAGATAATATCCAGGTAATGTAGCTCATACAAATAAATAAAGACCAAACCCAGATAAATTTAAGGCATGGCTGCTTTATTTCCTGTGTGCTTGCAATGCAAAGCACAGGGAAGTATTGTTTTTAAATTAGGATTTCACACAAAGCCTGCATTTAGCTTCATTTACCCATTCAGGACCTTTAGCCAATCCATTTAAATATTTGGGATTCATAAGCTACTCATCAGAGAATTTACATCTACCCATTATGAGTTCTGCCAACGGTCAAATAAGACATGTTGAATAGCTCACTCACAAACCGTGATATTTTAGATATTCAGAATTTTATGTTTTTGAAGATCATCATCATTATTATTATTATTATTATTATTATTATTATTATTATTATATAACAGTGGTAGCAGTAGGGCTGTACGATATTAGAAAAAACTGGCACTGCAATTTTTTTTAACCCTACAATATATTTAGCGATTTTCATTTTCAGTGATTTTCTTCTGTATTTACGCAGATTTTCTTTGTTTTTGGTGATTTTCTTTGTTTTTGGTGATATTCTTCATTTTCGGTGATTTTCTTCATTTTCTGTTATTTTCTTCTTCGTTTTCAGTGATTTTCTCTTGTTCACTGCTTATTTTTTATTGTTACCACCAACTGTGTGTCAGGTACCCTTGAAATGCCATGAGAGCATGTTGAGTTCATTTACCTCCTACATTGTAGGACCTGTGATGCGACTATTGGGCACATAGGTACATTGTGATGACGATGTTCAAACGATATATTGTGCAGCGCTAGGTAACGGTCTTGGAAACATAAAAATCTTTCCACACATTTTTTTTCTGTTTTCCATACTTTTCCAGACCTGGAAATTTGTAAAATCAAATTCCATACTTTTCCATACTTGCGTAGGAACCCTGGCATTAGAGGGATTCAATGGGAGAACAGACTCAAAAAGTACCTCATAGGGTCATGTGAATGCATCTCTATGGGGCGGGGGGTCCCACCTGGACCGCCGCGAGTGAGCGCGTCGATGAATCCTCGGACCACGGCACATCGGCGCGCGGTCCCAAACTCATCCAGCGTGTACCTGACCCAACAGACATGAGAAAACAGGAAACACCCAAATTTTGTGTGAAAAGACAGCGGTTTCAGTGTTTTCGTGCAGACTTAGCGTCGGAGGTCAGTCACAGACATACATCAACAATGCAGGCAGCTTTTCCAAAAGGAAAGAGCTTGAGGTTGTTTTAATTACTAGGCGGTGGCAGGCTCAGTGTCAGACTAAACAGAAGATAGCGCCGAATTAAGATTCCAGGAACGCTGGTGTCTTCTCTCTCAGCCTCAACATCCCCGGCCAGTACGTGACCTTGGACACTTTCTGGGCAGTGAGACAGGTGCATTTCCGAGAACGTGTGATAGACGGAGGGGGGGAAGCAGAAAACATATTTTGAGGATAACGTGTGAACCTTTCTCACATGTTTCTGTTAAACTCACATAAACCGATAAGGAATCTGTGAGTCATGTGCAGCCATTCCCTCTCTGTATATATGCAAATCGCATTGTCGTTTACAAGACTATAAATTATTAGCATGTTAACCTTTAATGCTTTCAAAGAAAAATGCATTAAAATGTGTTTATGCCTTGAGACAAAATTACCGGACAAAACTGAGACTGTGTTTATAATGACAACAAAATGCTTTTAATACAGGAAGTCTCTTTTCGGAATTTTTTCCTGTAAATTATGAAGGAGTGTATTTAAATTAACTCATGTTTAATGCAAACTCCATTTGTTTCCCTCTTGTAGCTTTTTGTAGAAACCCACAGTGGCAGTTTTCTCACACTGCTGATTGTTTATATTTTTGACAGAGGGTTTTTAGTTGTTTTTTTTTTTTTTTTTTTAATCGAATGTGCACTTTTACACCGCTGGCTGATGGAGGCAATCTTTTCTCCTGCTTCAGGCTCAGTTTCTAATCAAGAACCTTTTTGTGGCTCTCAACAAAAACAAGTTGATGACAAATTTTTATTGGCTGGGAAAATCTTACAGTTTTCCTGCAGATACCTACAGAAGACAGGTTTGTAAGCAATTTAAAGGGGTGATATTTTGCTAAACCCACTTGTTTTAGCCTTTGGTTCATTTATTTGTGCACTCGAGGACCCTAATAGTTCATAATGTTTAAGTTTGAACCCTCCAATGCTGCAGAGCTATCTTTATATTAATTTTGGCAGAAATCAAGTGGACTTCTACAACCTGTTTTAATTTCTTCTTAATTTGTTGTGTCTATAAGTAGTTATGTCGCTACATTTGCATAAATAAGGTCAAGACTTCTGACAAACATCTCTCCGAGAATGACATCAGCAGCAGCAGTTGTAGTCCATACGACTAATTCCCAGTTCGGTTTTAAACACATTTAAACACATCTATAGCATATTTACATCTAATACTTCTACACCAATCTACAAAAGACATGTATGGACCTTTAACACCCGAACCAGACTGTATGATTGTGATTTCAGTGACTTTGAAGAGATTTCCAGGTATTTTTATTGGCTAGTTTGAACCTGTGTTGAATTAATGAAGAATTCAGACCTAAACACAACATTTACAGTTTATGGAGACCACAAGGAAATGCTTTAAAATACAAAATTCCATTTTAAAAAGGCAAAATAGATAAAAACCCACCATTTAACTTCTGGATTGAAAACCTACTAAACTATTTAACATTAGAGAAAATAAAATATACCACAAGAGGCAGTGCAGACAAATTCTATGCAATGTGGCAGCCTGTCTTAACATATATTAAAAAGATAGACACAAAAAATTTCTCATTGTAACTAAAAATATATATATAATTTTTTGGTGGTGTTTTTTGCAATTATTACTTTTTGTAATTATTTGTTTATTTGATTTACATATTTTATGTATTCTTTAGTGCTATGTGCATTTCTATATATTTTTGTTGGAGTGTGGGATGCATCAGGGTTGGGACTCTGTCGGAGTGGGGTTACATAACTATGCTGTCATATTTTATGTACATTCAACTGGAAAGTTATGACTGATACAATATAAAAATTCAATTTAAAAAAAACTTTGATTAAAAAGCTAAATATCACTCCTTTAAAGCCAGAATTTTATTCTCTAATCTCAATTTGTGTTTAACATCAGTAGAGGTAAACATCAGAATATGTGTTCTAAGCAGCAGTGAAAGCTAATGGGTGTTAATGTTATTAGGTGACGTTTCCCAAAACATATCCTGGGATTCATCTAGTCCGGGCATTAAAACATGTATTTCAACACAGCTCTTGGAAAAGGTGTGAACACTGGCTTTAAAAGTACTGTGGAAACCAACGTGGATACACTGGTCAGATAATGATGGAGGTAATTAGAACACAGCAGCTGGGCTTCTCATGGGTTTTAACAGACAACATCCCATCACCCCAATCTTAGCTTCATTCCATTAGCTCCCTGGGCGTTTTAGAATTGATTTTAAGATTTTACTGATTACTTTTACAGCAGAACGGGCCTGGCCCCTGGCTACATAGCTGACTTCTTAGTCACCTATGAGCCAGGACGCAGCCTTAGATACTCAGACAAGGGGCTCCTGGCTGTTCCAACATCAAGACTCAAATCAAAAGGTGACGGTGCTTTTTTCTTCAGGGCTCCTTGACTTTGAAACGGCCTGCTCTCTAGGAGATAAGGCTTGCAGAATTAGTGTCATCTTTTAAAGGAGTGATATTTTTTCAGATGGAATTTTGCGTTTTAAAACATGTCCTGGTGGTCTACATAAACTGTAAATGCTATGTTTGGGTCTGAATTCTTCATTAATTCAACTCCACTGGTCCATCTTCGAGTCCATTTCTAATGACAGTAGACAGGTGATTTTGAGCGCTGGCCCTTTAAGTACAATGAACCACTTCACACCCCGCTCTCTCCAGGATGTTGACTGTGCTGTTCAGCCATCTTTGTAGTTTAAGGATACAGTACCACTGGTCTAACTATAACGAAATTTATAATTTGAAATTAATAATGGCAAAAACGGCAAACTGTGTCCTTCAGCCTCATAGATGTGAGTCAGAGTCTGACCTAGAGGAGGACAGAGAAGAGGAACCGATAGAACCACGACCTACTAATAACTTTACCACGGTCACTCTCAAGTCCACTAAGTGAACCCGGGAATCCCGATAAATGCACTGAAATCATAATCAGGTAAGATGTTAAAAGTCTAGACATGTCTTTCCTACACTGGTGTGTAGAAATATTAGATGTAAATATGCTTTAGATGTGTTTAAAATGAAACCGAAAATTAGCGAATGAACTAGCATAGCATCTACCACTGCCAGTAAAAAATATGTGTAAATCTCTTCAAAATCACCAAAATCATATTCAGACCAGCCACTTAAGGTATTAAAGGTCTAGACATGTCTTTAGTGGGCGGGTGTGTATAAATATTGGGTGTAAATATGCTTTAGATGTGTTTAAAACCAAACTGGAAATTAGCCGTATGGACAACAACTGCCGCTGCTGATGTCGTACTCGAAGAGACGTTTGTTGGAAGTCTTGACCTTGTTTGTGCAAATGTAGCAACGTAGCTACTGATAAAACAAAAAAACACTAAGAAGAAAATTAAAACAGGTTGTAGAAATCCACTCAATTTCTGCCAAAGTGAATATAAAAATAGATCTGCAACACCTGGAAGGTTCAAACTCAAAATGTATGAACTATTAGGATCCACAAATATACAAATAAATGTACCAAAGGCTAATAAAAGGATTTAGCAAAATATCACTCCTAAGTCACTTCTTAAAACACATTTTTACAGACTTGCTTTTATGTGTCTCCTTTTAATGTTTTAATGTTTGGATATATATATATATATGCATATATTTTTTTACTAGTTTATTGCTCTTATCACTTTTACTGTGTTTTTCTATGTTTTAATGTCATTGCTTGCAGCTTGTTTATTTTAATTGCATCCTGCTATTATGCTTGTTCTTCCTTGTCTATCAAAGCACTTTGTAAACTCAGTTTTTAAAGGT
The DNA here is from genome assembly GCA_029814645.1 of Fowleria isostigma. Classification (NCBI taxonomy): domain Eukaryota; kingdom Metazoa; phylum Chordata; class Actinopteri; order Kurtiformes; family Apogonidae; genus Fowleria; species Fowleria isostigma. Next base: position 6,780 of record JAPTGZ010008747.1, read on the forward strand.
GCTATATAGATAAAGTTATTATTAGTCATTAGGTTTTAGCGTGTGTATTTGTGAGCGTACTTGTACAGAACGGGTCGGTCCTGAAGAGCTTCCATAGCTTGAGTCAACACAGGGCTGATATCACAGGTCTCTTGGGTCAGTCCTCTGCATTCATCTACAACCAAAAAAGAAGAAGCAAATGTGTCTGTGAGGCCAGAGGACTATCACACAGCTCAAACAGATGCAATCCCTCTAGTAACTATGTTTATGCTCTTTGTTGCTACGTGCTTTTGACCATGGGAATCGGCTTTGCAACAGGCAAACCAAAGCACCAAGAACGTTTTGAATCATATTTTAAGCATAAGCTGTGGTTGCAGAGGTTGTGTGTGTCGGGTGGGGTGAAGGGGGGTTTCATGGTCAAGTGGTCAACATTGGATTCATTTTCACATAATTTGACACTGAGTGTTCAGTGTGAGAAGTGTTTGTGTAAAGGCACATGGGTGGGGCATTTTCTCCCACAAGAAAATGTCATGTTTTTTGTAAAAAAAAAATAAAAAATAAAATCAAATAAAATAAAATAAAGACTATGTACATTATGTCACACCTCTTTTGTTATGGTGCACAGAGATTTTCAGAAAAGCTACATCTGATAAATAAAACACACCCTAAAAAAGGTTAAAGATAAAACTTGTTGTAAGAACCAACTACAACCATCAGGTCTTTTCTTGCTCTCCACCTTGATTTTACAATAATTTCGCTTAAAATGGCCTTTGGTGTTGCACCTAAGCCTTGTACAAAAATGAAAAATCCTGAGTTTTTTTGCAGAAGTCAAATATAAAAATACTCTGGATCAACTTAGTCGAAACTGACTGTTAGCGACTGAAATATGACCACCAGCTCTTTTCAACAATATATTCAGTACCTTCATGTTCAGAATTTTGTAAGAATGCAGATATTCACTTAGCTTTAAGAAATGTGTATACAGGGTTCATACACATTTTTCAAGGTCAAAGTCAAGCATTTTTCAAACACTTTTAAGGATCATTTTCAAAAATTTTCAAGCAAAGCACCTTATAGCTGGGATAAAATGCATATCTACAGGAATACATACAGTGGTGAAGATAAATAAGTACACCATAACAGATTTGTCGCAAAACCTTCTATAAAACTCAGTTTTGTCCAATTTTTTTTGAAACTGTGCCTACATTCATTGAGACATTGATTAAAATCTTACTTTTCAAAGGGGGTGGACTCATTTATGCTGAGCGCTGTATACTCATAATTTGTTTTCCCACTTTTTTATTACAGTGATGTACATTGTATTATGTTATAAACATCTAAAATGATGTTTCATAATTGCAAAAAACTTTAAAAATGAAAGAACACAAAGTTTTATCCACTTGGCGTTCTTCAGACACACTTGCAATCAGACAAGGATTAATATAAAAATGTACTTGGAATCGACCTGAGAGCACCCAGTACTTTTCTTTTTTGACAATGTTTTATTTTTCAAAATTAATCACCTCTTTGTAAGTAGCTTTGACTGGAGTTAATATTCAAAATAAATAAACAAATCACATCAGTTATAATTACAAGCACTAAATGGAAATTCAAGCACTTTTCAGACCTTAAAAACACAGCATTGAAATTCAAGCATTTTCAAGGATTTCAAGCCCCCGTACAAACCCTGTATATCAGGGGGTCTTAAACTCATTTAGTTTAGGGGCCACATTCAGCCAAAATTGATCAGAAGTGAGCCAGACTAGTTAAATAATAACAGTAAAGAGTAAAATTACATTATAATAATGTTTATATCTACAAACTATCCTTTAAAAATGTGAATGACATGGACAACCTGAAATCCCTTAAGAAAAGTAAGTGCAATTTTAACAATATTTTGTCTCAGTTTATCATTTACATGTGTTCATTACAACTTACAGATCACAGTGGATCTATAAATACACAAAACATTTAATAACAGGCAGAATATTGGTAACAATGCATTTAATTTTCTTAAGACATTTCAGGTTATTCACATTTTTTGTGAAAGGATAGTTCATAAATGTCAACATCTTTGTGTAATTTTACTTTCTTACACTAAAATGAAGAGAAAAATTTGTCGTTATTTATATGTAATTATGATAGTATTTTACTGGTCTGTAATCCTCGATTGTTAGTATCTTTAGTATCATTTTGGCATTTCACAAACTCCTCCCATGGGCTGGATTGGACCCTTTGGCGGGCTGGATTTGACCCCCGGGCCATATGTTTGGCACCCCTGCGATATATAAAAGAAGACATTTCTATTAGAGGATATTAAGGCTGGATTTATAATATTCTGCATTCACACTATTCCTTGGTGGTAAAAAATCTACTATTAAGATTTACTAAATAGCACAGGGCAAAGTTAGTACATGAAAGATTACACTTGGTTACGTTTGCCGCTGACCTACTTGCATGTATTTATACGAGTTTCCATTTCAAAGGAAAATTTGGGGGAGAAGAGGCTTAAACTGAGTCATGCAAGGTGATTTACTGAGGTTTGTGAATGTTGATTTACTGCCGATTGCACAATTATTTAATACCACAAAAAAGGGAAAAAAAAAAAAAAAAACCCTCTTAGACCATTTGTGCCTGGCATGAGTGTGATAGTTCTGCACAGACGAGGCACTGCCAAGAACAGAGGGCACAGAATTTTATCCATTTGTGTCATTTTATTGGAGGTGTTATCAGAACAGATTGACCGTAAACAGTCTGCATTTTCACTGGTGTTGATCCTGGTTCTTAGATCGTTACTGGAAAGAGCCACTGGCATAACGTTACCAATTAACCGAGAGGATTAACACAAAGTCGAGCAGAGGATTTACCGTCACGAAGTTAAAGTTGTAAGGCTCCACGCCAGAAACTTAAATGACACACAAAAAATACTCAGCTCAAATTTACAGGTGTTTTTCCTGGTTCTTTAGCTGCACACAAAGCTTTACTCTGTGTTACTGACAAAAATTCACCATATGGAGCAGTTTGGAGGTTCAATGAAAGCAGCGCTCCAACAGCATACAGCAGTTTAAGGATATAAAGGAGAGGAGGGTTTTTTTCTTCTTATGTGTGTGTTTTGTTTTTTAGTGTTCATTTACTTTTTATTTAATTTATTGTAGAGGTGTGAAAAAAATATTGATAAAGCAATATATCGTGATACTTTGACCTCCAATATAATATCGATATTTCAACCCTTAAAATCGATTTTTTGGAAAAAACAAAAATAGCAATTTCTTTGTAACATCAGTTTAATTCACAGTAGTGAAAGTGACAAACTTTATGCATTTTATGTTTAATGCACTTTATGTTTTAATGCACTTTAACCTCCTAAGACCTGGGGAATCACAGGGTTTTGAAATGTGTGTTTTTTTTTAATTAAATAATTGCTTATAGTGGAAACATCATGATGCAACAGTA
>JAPTGZ010008816.1:0-10205 GCA_029814645.1 Fowleria isostigma
TAGAATAGAATAGAATAGAATAGAATAGAATAGAATAGAATAGAATAGGCTTTATTGTCATTACATCAGTTGTGCAACAAAATTACAGGTTATCTCTGTCAGCGACAGTACTTACATCCAAGTAGTAATACAGTAAGATATAGACATATCTTTAAAAAAGTATAGAATATAAAAGTGTGCAATCAGAAAATATGTACAAAATGGAGATATACTGTATGAAAGGCTGAGATCTAAAAAAAAAATTAAAGTAGTATAAAATGTGCTAATGTAGTAGTAGTGTAAACAATGTAAAACACTGTAAACCCTTGTTACTGTGTGAATTATACAAACAATGTAACATACATCTATCGGTGTCTGCAGTGCATATAAAGCACATATAAAACATGGAACCACTGTCACCTTCTACGATATTGATTCACCAGTAAAACCCATGGAATTTGATCAATGAAAGTGGATGGAGGCACTTTGTTTTTATGTTAAGTTATTAATATGTTTACTGAAAAAGCTACTTTGTCTTTACTAGTCTCTGTTTTTGATATAATAACCTCACATCTATGATCAGTAAATTGTATACAGTCATAGAAAAAAACTATTAGACCACCCCTATTGTCTTCAATTTCTTGTTTATTTTAATGTCAGGTACAACTAAAGACACATTTGTTTGGAAGAATTTAATTTCAGAGCTGATATCTATCCATTTTCCATGGTTTTCTTGATAATATCCAAAATCACATAAGTTCTTACATCAATATCTATGACATTGTACTGAAAAAAAAACATGCTTTTAGACATTCCATGTTTTCTGTCTATTTTAGTCACATGAAGACAGAAGTTAGTACTTGATTGCATAAGCACTGTTTCTGATGACTTTTGATGGCCTAATATTTTTTTCCATGATTGTATGTAAAAAAAAAATAAAAAATCGATATATAATGTAGGAAAGGCTAAGATTTAAAACATTTAAAGTGGTATAAAATGTGCAAAAGTAGTAGTAGTAGTGTAAATGTAAACATTTGTAACAATGTCAGTGTAAACAGTGTTACAATATAACATACATGTGTCAGTGTAGGCAGTGCAAATATAGCACATATAAAACATGGAAACACCATCATCTTCTACAACATTGATTCACCAGTAATACTCATGGAGTTGGATCAATAACAGTGGATGGAGATACTTGTATTTATGTTCTGTTATTGATATCTTTACTGGATAAAAATCACTTTTGTCTGTTTCTGATATAATAACCTCAACTTTAATCTGAACTTTGATGAACATCTTCATGATCAGTGAATTAAATGTAGAAAAATAGATGAAATGAACACAAAATACAGCAGAAAATATTATATTAACTGGTGGTAAATTACTCGAAACAAGTGAAATCTATATCAAAAATAATTTAGGAACTACCACAAAAGTAGCACTGGGTCTTTCTGGGTTCAAGTCCAATCATTAACAGAGATAAAACAGCATCTTGATGTTCTTAGAAACCACTGAAGGCAGACCATAATAAGTCATTACATCTGATAACCCCTTCGATGGGATCAGTAGATGGATGTGTACTGTACAAAGTGGCCAAAGGAAAAGCTTCATATTAAAATAAGGATGAAAACTGAGGACAATTTGACAACTCAAGCAAGAACTGATTGAAATAAGGGCTGTAGTGTGCTCTGTGCCTTATTTTGTCTCTGTAATGGCATTTGCTTAGTCTTTTGGAAACAACAGAGGAGGCAGAGGGACACATCAGGGCTCTAACAATAAGCTTTAATAAAGACACTGCTCTGGGAACTTAAGCGTGATCGGCGTCACTATCAGTCGGTGTTTATCTCATTTTCGAGACTGGGTAATTGTGTGCGCCATGAAACGCGGACACATACACATGCTGCTGTGTGGGGTGCGCGTCGAGTGTGGACATCCAGACACTCGTTGGGCGCAGGGGCACACTTCAGTCTGGAGTGTCTGGACTCAGCAGCTCTGTGAGACTGAGAACCGTCTCCCTAATTAGAGGGAGCCTGGTGCAGGACATCTCTATAGGCCATCAACAGGGCCCTCACTGGCTTTGTTCAGCAGCCTCTTCTTCCACTGAGCCTGTCACTTTACTTTTCTATAGGCCTGAGAGCTCTGCTGCCCAGTATTGTCTGTCCCCAATCACAAAAAAAACACTTTGTATATGTTTTTAACAATATTACTACTGCCGCACAACAACTACTAAATAACATAAGCTAAGATAGGATATACTTTATTGTCCCCAGGGGGAAATTCATAGTGGGTGATAGTGCAAGGGGGGCTGCAACATCATACAAAAAACATAGTACAGACAAGAAGACATCACAATGTGGACACATAACAATAAATAACACTGCAGACACATGTTAATAATAACTAATGTCATCCTGAAGCATGGGACAGTTACAGCACCAATAGATAAATACATAAAACTATTACACCACCCTAAATTCATAGAAAAATATGTAAAATTAATATGTTTAGAATGAGCCATTCAGTGGAGTATACAGTGATAAGAAATTAATATAAATGAACCATAAATATGAGATAAATAAGTATAAGAAAAAAAAATTCAATGAGAAATTAAAAAAACACATTACACCTGTGTGATTAAAAATAATGATAATAAAAGATGAGACACCACCATCAATAAATAAGGATAAAATGTAGTAAAAAAAAAAAAAAAAAGAGTGCTTCCTCATCCATGGACACTTTATTGATCTTGACTTGATTTGGAAGATCTTATAAACTCCTGGTGTGAGACATTAAAAGAGTCTGCTTGTCTTTGTTTATCTGGCTAAGTTGTCACGGTGTTTTAAGATGTAATTATTTCCAACTCATTTTTGCATAGAAACCTAATTATTCACCCAGATATAAATTAGATTCCACATTCATGAAGCCCATGAAGCCCTAACTCCTGCAGGATGCTATTCAGTGCAAGCCTCTTTCTCTGTGCTCCCCTTTTCTCTGGAAACCATGAGATGGAGAGTAGCCACTGCAGCTGCTATTCACATGAACGAGATAATTGTTAATGAAAAGTCATTGCGTGGCATTATGTTGTCCACGGGATCATTGTTCATTTTCCCATCGCCATTGAAATCTATATGGAGGACCAGAGTGTTTCCTTTGAGTTTTGGTATTCAGGATCTGTTGCCTGGAAACTAATAAAGGGGCAAATCATCCACTGTATTGGCCAAGATGGGCCGCAGACTGGCCCTGCACAACAATGCAAGGTTTGTAAAAAGGCGTTGATACAAGTTAATGACGCTTGTTCAACAAAACATTAATGGACTTCTTCACGGTATAATATGGCATGGGATGCGATGTGAATGAGAGGGGGGAACTTTAGCACTGCACTTTAACAAGTTTGTGTGTTTTTTCTACTGGGTGGAGCTGGACACACACACACACACACACACACACACACACACACACACACACACACACACACACACACACAAACATACACCTTTTCTCCCCGTTGTGCGCAAAATTACGCACAGACGCGCACAGGAAAAGACAAGCGCAGCATTTGTGTTATTTTTTTCCTTATGAAGAAGAACAAACTAACCAACTTTTAGAAACACTCAACTTTCTAAATGCCCTATTTAAGCTAAAAATTTCCCTTTTGCTTTATTGAATAGGCCCGTGATTAATTGCCCATCAGCATGATGTGAAAAGGGGGTGAACAGAGGAGGGTAACTGCTGCAATATAAAGTCAAAGGATGTCAGAGAGACAGAAGAGACAAGTGAGAGGTGGGGCCCTGGGAGCTTTATACATTTCTGAAATTCTTTATAATCGGACGTTTAAACAGGAGTGATACTCTAACGGCCCCGTTTGTTGCACCGGCTTCTTAACCGAAGCGAACAAAAAAAAAAAAAAAAAAAAAATCTGCAGCTCTGTCACCCCGAGCAGAATAAAGGGAATCAAAGGATTTTTTCCCTTAAATGGACTAATTTTCTCCTTGAATTATGAAAGTAATGGCTAGGTAACAGCCTGTGCTCAGTACCCGACTGTTTAATGCTTCCTAAATCCTTCCACGTGGCTCCACTAGTCCTGGCAATTAGGCCTCATTATAGCCTCATAAAGGATCTCATTTGTGGGATTACTTAATAGACAATGAAATTTTATCGTGCAGAATTATGGAAAAATAATATTAGAGCGAGCATGGTGTGATGAGGGCGCGCGCCACGCATCATTCCGCTTGGTTAACCCCTCTCTCTCTCTCTCTCTCTCCCTCTCTCTCTCTCTCTCTGGTTGAAGTGCGTTATCTGCGCCATAACAACTCTGCGCGTCTTCACGTCAAACTGCATCCACTTTATTAGAGCAATTACTATCTGCGGTGACAGACGTGTTTATTTTTGTCATTATTTTTGGTTGGATTTTAAAGACTTTCTAATGCGTCAAAAGCGAATCATACGTCAATAAATGCCCCTGTTTGCGTAATAACTTATAAGAGTGGATGATTTGTCGTTGACTTGTTGAAACTCCCACTAAAAAAAAAAAAAAAAAAGGCTTATTCCGCTTTTGTTTATGGGCTAAAGGCCAGACGGGAAAATAAAGACATGTAGTGTTGGAGCTGAACCGTTTGCACTATAAACCTACTGCCTCTGTCTGAGGGTCCGAGGCGTTACTTGGCAGATGAAAGCAGAAGCTAAACCTACCGTTGACCCGCCTGGGGATCAAACTCGCTAATTATTGTCACAAGATGAGGGATTAACGCATTTCTGAAATAGCTGCCTGTTTACCCCTGCACAGACCGACCATTATAAACACTTTCTAATTGAATCCTAATCGCCATCAAATAACCGCAGCCCAGACTCTCCATCAGTTTATAATTCTTTAATTGCTGGAAGTGAAACCTTAACCAACCGGATCCAAAGTATGATTAGGCCGCAAAGCAATTAGTTCTTAGGCTATAGTCCCGTGCGCAATTGTTTAAATCTCATTTGCAAAAGAAAATAGTGATGGGATAAAATCCATTATATAGATTACACAAAAACCATTAATTATATCAGAACTTCTCATTAACAGTGGATTAGGATACAAATCAATCTCAAAGATTCTTAACCTGTGAACATAATATATAGGTCATTTTATTCTTATATATTTTTTTCTTTGTCCACCTACTGTGTAACTGTACTTTAAAGTGTTTTTAAATGTCATAGACTTACAGTGCACAAATGAGTCTCAGCATAAATGAGTACACATCTTTGAAAAGTAAGATTCTAATCAATATCTCAATAAATATAAGCACAATTTCGAAAAAAAATGCACAAACTGAGTTTTATATAACATTGCCTTAACTGAGAACATGATATTTTGTATCATGTCCCATAGAAAATGTTGATTCTCAAAGAAAACTAAAAGGTTTTGTGACTACTCATTTATGCTGAGCACTGTCTATAATGTCATTCATTCAATTCAGTTTTATATATTTGCTGTTTCTAATTATTTAACGATTTTATTACATGTCACTCTTTCTTTTTCCAACACACTCAATGACAATATAAGCATTATTTTTCTTTTTTTCTGTCGTAAAGATGACTTCATGTTATCACAGTCTTTCAAAATGACTGTTACGTTACTGAATAATTAAGGTTTTTGATTAAGAAAATGAATGAAGAACTTTGTGCTTGGTTTTGGAGATAAAAATATCATTAAAAATGAATGACCGAAACAAACACAAAAAAGGAAAAGAAAACACTGGTTGTAATGTTATTGTGGTGTCCAAGACTGTGTAAATTCGGGATAAAAAGAGTAAATCTGCAAGTTGTGATTGGAGGCCCTGGGAGCCGTCACGTGGTCTGGGTCGCTGACAGTATAAACCCTTGGAGCCGGGTGCGCACGTGGGTGACGCTGCAGGGCCAACCCTCTTCGGGGTCCCTTTTGTTGAACCATCAAACATAAGCACCTTTGGAGATCCCGAGGGGTTCAGATGAGAAACAGCTATCCTCTTGCGCAAAGGGCGATCACTTAACAACGAAACAACCATGTCGCGGTCTTTTTATGTTGACTCTTTAATAATCAAGGATACGGTGCGACCCGGACCGGCGGAGCATCACGGACAAGATTTCCTCATCCCCATCAGCATGCATTCACCCAGCGTCATGACTGTCAGCGCTCCTGTGTGCCCATCCAGGAAAAACGGAACTTTCTGTGTTTGCCCACTGTGCGTCACGTCCCACATCCACTCGTCCCGCGGCGGCATTCCCATGCTGAAGACGCAGTTCCCAGGAGCGGACGCGCAGTACTGTCAGAGGATAGCGCATCAGCAGTCTCCGGCACTTGCGCATCCTGGACATACACCTGTCTGCACGCCCACCTTCAGCGTCACAGACCCCAGGAGATACCACTGTCTGTCTATTGGTAAGTCACCTGTTTGCTTCAGTGTCCTGTGGGTGCTTCTAGAATTACTGTTCTGCACCTGTTTGATTGTATTCCCCACATGAAACCAACACTTAAGAGAATTACTTCAATGTTAGCGCCCGGCTTTTACGCACGGTGGCGCATGGCTCTAGTTCTGGCTATTTCATTTTTAGAATTCAGGAAATGTAAAGTGATCACACCAAGTTCAAAAAGTCCTTTTGTTTTTGTTTTTTTTTCTCCAACAGGCGCCTCGGAGAGTAGCCACATACAAAATGGAAAAAGGATGCGCACGGCTTTCACAAGCACCCAACTCTTGGAACTGGAAAGGGAGTTTTCCTCAAACATGTATCTTTCAAGACTCAGAAGAATCGAAATCGCCACGTATTTGAACCTGTCAGAGAAACAGGTAAAAATCTGGTTTCAGAACCGCAGGGTGAAGCATAAGAAGGAGGGCAAAGCCACCCAAAGGAGCGCGCACAGCGGATGCAAGTGCACAAGCGGACACACAGACTATTCAAGGTCAGAGGACGAGGAGTCTCTATCACCGGCCTCTGCTTCGGAAGAAAAAGAGGTGTCACCCATCTGAAAGAGTCGTACCTCTGTTGGCACTTCCTCTGCACTGCCTAAAGTGATGGGTTATGGCATTACGCAACCTCTGGGCCAAACTGTCCTGCATGAAATATGAAAGTTCTTCAAATGTCAGCCACGTTTCACTGTTAATAATGTTTATCCCACTGTTAAATTAAAGGAAACACATTAAATGTTTTAATACCGTCTTGAATATGTGAACATGACCTTTAAACCGATGTATTCCAGTCCCTCCTGTTTCAAACCCAGGTCTGGTTAATTCTCGTCCGCGTAAATGTATCCGTCAATTACCTGATATCACATTACTGTCAGTGAAGCTGTGTGGAAATGAAAGCCCTTAGAAATAGTATAGGCCAAACCTGTGTGGAACCTGTACGCAAGAATGTGTAAACTATGTATATGTGTATTTATTGTAATAAACACGAGGAGTTGAATTCAGAAGTTGTCATTTTGAATGAGTGACTTGTACTATAAATAATGGGTTAAATTATGAAACTGCAGAAATAATATTCCTTTTTTTTTCCAGTAACATTGTTTACAAATGCATCATTATTATTGACTCACAACAGCACACTGTTTTCATTCCTTGTCCTCACATTTAATCGTTTAGCAGTAAGTTGTGCTCGCCAGTAAACAACCATGGTTCTGTCACAATGATTTAAAAGGCTGGCACTCATTTGCAATAAAAAAAATATTACAATATCATAAAATACAGTAGCCGAAAAAATTATTAGACCACCATTGTTTTCTTCAATTTATTGTTCATTTTAATGCCTGGTACAACTAAGGGTACATTTTTTTGGACAATAATAACAAACAAATGTACCTTTAGTTGTACCAGGCATTAAAGGTACATTTGTTTGGACAATAATAATAACAACTTTCAGAGCTGATGTCTATCCATTTTTCATAGTTTCCTTCAAAATAAATCACATCAGTTCTTACATCAATAGCTATGGCATTGCACTGACAAAAACAGTGCTTTTAGGCATTCCATGTTTTTTTTTCTTTTCTGTCTGTTTCAGTCACATGATACACACAGGAGTTAGCACTTGATTGCATAACCATTGTTTTTGATGACTTTTGATTTTTCTAATATTTTTTTTCCGCGACTGTACATACATAAACAATTTTCTTTTGCATCTATTTTCATCCCGGTTCAATCAACTGGCAGTTATTGTAATTAAGCTGTCATTACTCTGCTATTGATGAGAAGTTTCAGACCTGGTGTTCACTTTGAATATCTTATTTCTTAACATCATACAGCAGAGCATTTTTCACACCATACAGGCCATTTGATTGAAAATGGATGGAAAGTGTAGCTGTAATTTCTCCTTAGATCTGACCACAAAAGGGTACCCGATAACGCCCCTGGGGAGCAGCCAATAGTCCATTAATGTTCGCTTTTGAAAAGATTTTAGGTTGTCCAAAGCGAGTTTAATTGCGTTTTCGGTCCCACGTTGGTTGATTATGCTGCTATTGCTTCAAACCACGGAACAAGGATATATAGAAGTGGGCAAAGGCTTTGACAGGTTAGATTGTCCTGCCTTGGGACTCGCATTTAGCCGGAGACCCCCGACGGCTGTGTGCTCAGAGAGCTTTGAGAGACAGCTACAGGGTTCCTCCGAGCGACAGAGAACGATTTAGTCACTGTTTCATTAGGCACTATTTGAACCTTTCAACTTGGGCTGAATTAAAGGGCCATGCTCAAATGGGTAGACTCTGAGGAGGGATTACGGAGGAGGGGCCACTGGAAATTAGCTGACGCCTAATTTAACTCGTTTCTGTCGGAGTTTGGGATACATTCCTAATTGAGAGGGGAAGCAGGTGAAGTTTTGGTCCCACGCAGACCCATTCAGACCACGAATAAATGGTCCTCTTTCACATCCCGCTGGTGATCATATATTATCAGGGGAAAGCCACCTAATGAATATATAAGTTCCTATTAATCGAATTAGAGTTCCCTTGCAGGTGTGAAAGACCAATGCAGCATTTAAAGGGATTAACAATAGAATAAACCGCAGTTTTTAAGAGAGACTCCCCCCTTTTCAGCCCTCTTCAGTACGTGACCTCGGACTGTAATGTCTCTATAATGGGCTCATTTGTCCAGGACGCATGATTATCTGTGCGCAAAACGGTCACATTTTCACCTCCCCACCCCCTCCCCCCCACTCTGACTGAAACCTGTTTTTCGGTTATCCCGTTCCAGTAACGTTAAGGAATATACTGGTGGATGTAGATTTCAAAAGAACTATACCTACTAATGCACAGAGAAACCACTCTAAAGATGTCAGGCCTCGACGACCACCATTGAAAACGCAGCAATTACGCATGACAAAAGGCAATTAATAGGAGCGCTTTTCACCCGGGTGCAGCTGCTGTCTCATGCGGAGATAGAAGCAAGAAGAAGCTGAAGTGCTGGTGTGGAAAAAAAAAAAAAAAAAAAAAGGAGTTGTGATGTCTATTCCCGAAGACACATAATGATCAGCGGTGTAAAATCCATCCTATGTGGCCCATAAGTGTCTTTGGTAATATCTGAGAACACTGCAAGAGTCGAGAGCTTTTTCCTCTAAACTGTGAACATTTATGTGAAATAACTCGGTCTTTTGGCCTAACAATCACACACTGTTGGTTCTATTTAAACCCTCTGGTCTCATGATGGACTGGTGTATGTGAGCTACAGCTGCTTTGGTGTTTTGTGAATAATTTAGGCCTAGTGGGCCAATTTGTGGAAATTGTGCCACTTTCTGGAGAAGCTAATCTCTGTGTATTTATGTGCTGTGTATAATCAGTAATGACCTTTCACAAGTAAAAGTCAAGTATATGACTCGTATCAGCAATTTGATCTCACAAACAGGGTGAGTAAAGGTGAGTAAAATGATTTATTAATTACTGTTGATAATAAAAAGTCAATCTATCACTGCCAATAAATATATTTATTTATTTATTTTTAATTATATTCATAATTTAACAAGGAAGAAAAGGTCAGTGAGATTAAAAATCTCTTTTTCAAGAGTGTCCTGGCCAAGACAACAGCAGCAGCAGATTATAGGCAGTAAAAGTCAATACTTAGAATTTATTGAGTTTAACCCTTTATAGAGCACTCATAGAAATATTCGGAAATTTTTAATTTCAACCCTAGTGTGTTATTGGAGGACAGAACAAGACTTTTTTATTTTTTTGAAAAAATTCAAAAACTGTCATTGTTATACAGAAAATCAAAGTAAATGAAGTTACCATA
>JAPTGZ010008863.1:0-10201 GCA_029814645.1 Fowleria isostigma
CTCACTCACTCACTCACTCACTCACTCACTCACTCACTCACTCACTCACTCACTCACTCACTCACTCACTCACATGTAATAAACACTACTAAACAGTTTTGTTTTTCTTTAGTCAAGATTTAGTTTTGGTGGTGAACATTTAAATTCAGGAATGGATTTTACTTGGGGTGACTGTAACTGCTGCTGAAGAAAAAATAAGAATGAAAAATAACGGTACGATCACCAGGGACAGGTCTAGCTCTCACTCTGATATAGAAAATCTGTTTATTATATTTTCATTTATTTCTGTTAATACCTGACAGGTTGGGCCTCCAAGTCATATGTGGAACTTTTAATTTGAGTCTGTGCCCCACAAGTGCTTTATAGTGTGGCAACACTATCACCTCTATAACTGACGTTTTTACACCTTTACTTCTTCCCTATTGTTTCTGATCTTTAGAAGAGGCAAGTGGCTTTGCAGTTGGGGACAATTTCTGTTTTAGCCTATGCTTATTTCATTTTTAAGTGTACTGGCTAGCTCAAATATTTTATGAAGTGCCCACAGTGTACCAAAGCCCATTTCTGTGTCATTTAATCTGTGTAGGGGTATGGCTACGTACCGGACTGACCGGAGGTTTTTGTATTTGTGCTGCTTTCATCAGGAGTTGAATAAAAACAAATGGAGACCGCCTCCAAAGGTGAACAAGTATGAGTGTTGTCCTTAAACACAACACGGAGTCTGACACCACTGGTTACAAATGCAATCAAGTGCTAACTCCTGTGTGTATCCTGTGTGTATGCATTAAAGGGTTAAGGGATATGATTCTATTTTTAATCCTGTATTTGTCTGTGTCCTATTAACTGTATTCCCACTCTAGTAATTTATGGTTCTTTATTAATTGCACATGATTAAATAAGTTTTCATTTGCAGATTTTTGGCAGATCTGAAAAACATTAATAGCACCTTATGACACTTTTTAACCAGTACTAGTGTTGTAGAACCATGTAAAGCACACATCAATGTATGGAATCATAAGATATCACGCAGACGACCTGATTATTTTGCTGTATGTTAACTTTTGTCTGTTTACAAGAAGACTTAAGAACCTCTTTACGTTGCATTCTTATTTTGAACAGATCAGAACACAAGTGTAATGTAAAAAAAATTGGCAGCTCAGCAATTAGTACAGTAGAAATCAGTGGAAATCCTTAGTTTTCAATCTATACATCCCAAAAAAGAAAAAGAAAACAGATAGACAGTAAGAATTCGAATTAAATACAAACAAAAAAATTGAACCATTGTGAAAGAGGCCCCCTGACTGGATATATCCAACATGACCAAACCGAATAAACAAATAAAACCAAAAAGAATTTAATCAATTGTCATTCAATTCAACTTTATTTAGCCCACCCAACCTAATTCTACTAGACCAACCGAAGAACCCTCCCACACAGAAAAAAATTAAATCTAACAAAGAGAAAATGTATTAGATTTACTGTAGGTGGAATTTCTTTTTTTTGTCTGTTTGATAGTTCTTCTAAGTTTTTATGTTAGATTGTTTTACTTGTTTTAAGCATTTTGGTTCCAAATTATCACAATAAGATATTACAACTTGTCACAGACATTTTATGACCTATTCTGAGTAATACACACTTCAAACTAGAACATCAATAGTTACAAAACCATTTCAACAACACCTACAACTATAAAAAAGACTTTTTCCAAGTTAAAAAAAAACAAACAAACTTATTTCGAGCATGAAATAAGAAATCATGACTTGGACACAATTTTGTCTTTTCACATACTGGTAATTAAAACACAACAACCAAATAGAATCCTCTGTTTTACTTTTAATGAAACAATAGAAAATATGTACTTAGAATAAAATAATAAAAAATATTGTTAAATGTTGTCTTTGCATCAAGAAAAATACGATAGTTTTTAGTATAATTTTACTGGTTCCAAGATATGTAATGTCTTGTGTGTAGCATTATGTCAAAATGATGGCACTAGTATTTACTTAATTTAAGAATATTTTTCAACATATTGAGAAAAGAAGTCTCATATATTTTATCTGTATCAAGAAAAATGTACTTGTTATTAGTGAGAGTACACTAAGTTTACAGTATTTCTGGGTTTATTGAGGTAAGATAAATTCACTTGTATTTAAAGTCTTGACAAGCCTCATTTTCTTGTTCTATTGGCAGATAATTTTGCTTAGCTTAAACTAACCCTATTCCCCCAAGTTTTATATATTTTTTTCTAGTTTTTGAAAGCTGTTTTTTCCAATGCACACTCCCCTTCCCAGTGTAGTGGCCTAACTATTATTCACAGAGAGAAAATATTCTTCTTTTCCAAACAAAATGATTGATTACCGGGGTCCAAATATCACTAAACAGATCAAATTTCATGTGAAGTTGAGCAGTAATTTTCATTATGTTGCATTTTAACAGATGTTACATTTAGTTTAGCCTATACTACACGTTCATGTAAAAAAAGCTGTTCAGGTGTAGACAGAGCAGATTTTATACAATAAAGCTAGTGTTATAGGTGTAGCTTGTACGTACAAATTGGTGAAAAGTGTGTCAGTGCTGTGTTATTCTGTGAGCATTTAGACATGTGTGACTGTGAGGTGATGCCTTAAGGCATGACATAAATGGCTGGACGTGAGCCAGTACATTTCTCCAGTCCTACTGTACTTAAAACTGCTCTGAAGTGTTTAAGCAGAAGCCACAAATTCAGCACACACATAAAAAAACCACCAGCTGCTCCACACATGGGACTGGCGGAGTAAAGGCACAAAGCAGAAGAGAACAGAATCAGACAGCGACAAATGATTACATGACTTTTCTTTTCTTGATTTTTCAACTGATTGCTGTGTGAGAAGTCATAAAATGGTGAAGATGGATGAAATGATTGCATTAAAGAATCCAGAAAATGGCCAAAATTTAGAAACCTCAGAGGAAAATCAATGATATGCCGTTGATGATAGTACATGCATTTTGTGTCTTCAGATCTACTCAACACGACTGAGCATTTTCTCTTAGGAATCCCCGTGCCAAGTCACCAGATTTTAGAGAAAGTTCCTGACTCACCATCTCAGATTTTGTTCAGATTTTGTCAATTTAATGTCCTTGTTACTAATAACTGCTGTGCAAAGTTTTAGACCAATATCTCCACTAGTTTTGGAGATATTAAGCCTTCAAAAAACAGGGCATGGCCTCATATTTAGCATATAAACATGTGTTACAGTTAAACATCCATAGTTTGATGGCTAATAACTTTTGATCTGTTAACACTAAATGGTTCAAATATTCACCCATGATTCTTTGATATAATAAGGCTCTGGACACAGAAAGAGAGATTTGTATGTGATGTTTTTACATATTTATGACATGCCAAATATGGCTTCCTGGAATGCATGTTTGTCCATGGTAGAGCTTTTGTTTCTCTGTATCTCCAGATTTAATGACACCAGATGTCTGATTCTTTTTAATATATGAAACATGTTACAGTACTATCAGGAAAACAGGTTATATCTGTGACAAAAATGATACTTTCTCATATATAGGCCCCTAATAATGGAAAAAAGCTTTTCAAATCTATATTTTGAATGCTTAAAACAAATATCTGACAAGGTCTACCAGAAAAAAAAAAAAAGGTCAGTGAAAGGAGCAAAGTCTAATTGTACCAGTTGGTATTGTGGAAGAAAATGATTTTATTCAAGCTGTTGAATATAAAAGGTTTTATGACATGTGAAAATGTCATTCACAAGGTTACATCACATGCTACATCATTATTAATTCAAATTATCTTGACCAAACATATAAAAGTGTATTTGTAAATGTGATACATGATTTACAAATCTCACAAAAGTCAAAACTTGATCAGTGACAGTACAATGCTGGCTCAGTGATCCATGTCAATTTCACTGTGAAATCACTAATTTCTGAGCCAGAGTAAGTAAAACTGACTCAGACTGACAAATACAACACGCACTTATTTGCAATGAATTTGGGTTTGTTAATTAATCTAACAGTTGTTGCAGCTCTGTAAGAGACTAGTGTAGAGTTAAAGGCAGAAGAGGCCAAGAGAAACTGTAAAAAGCAGCCAGAAAAAATAAGAACCACGGGGAGTGAGAGGAACGAGAGAAAAGATGGAGGCTGGACACGGAGCTGATCTGCTTATCCATAAAACCATCATCACTTCTGCTGTGTGTGTTTGTGTGAGTGAGAGAGTAAAGGAGAAAAGTGGAGGATACAACAGAGGGAAAGTGAGCCTCCTCCAATCCCTCCCTCCTCCGTCCTCCCTCCCTCTATGCTCTCTATAGTTAGTGTCACTGACAGCTCCACCCTCAGACCCACACAATAGCTCTATTCCTGGACACACTCCACTGTGCATGTGTGTGTGTGACAGTTAATGGGTAACATACTGTACTCTTGGCCTTGAGACTTCTCTTATAAATACTACATGGGACAACACTTCCACACTATTCATACTCTGGACACAATAAGCCTTCCTTCACCGGGTATGACAACTCTACTACTGTGACTTCTACTGCAAAAACACTCCCACCTCTACCTCGACTACAACTGCAATTGGGTTATAGTACCAATTCTGTTACTAACACTAGTTGTGGATACTTGTACGAACATTACATACTTATTTACAAAAACAGGACTCCTGCCGTCCAATGGCACATCGAAAGACATTCATTTATATTTGTTTGACCTTTCAACGTCAAAGGTCATGGCACCAAATAAAAGCCCATATGTGACTTCCTATCTAATGCCAATAGTAATTATTTCCCTGCCTTCAACTGTTTTGAAGTTATAGCACTTGGAAATGTGTCCCATTATAAACCAATGGGGATTTTTAAAATTCCAAAAATTAATATTTTTCAATTCTTTGTATAAACTTGGTAGACCTTGCCCCAAGGAACCTCTGCTATGAATTCCAATTGATTTGTTGCTAACAGTTCTGGAAAAGAAGTTTCTAGAAATCTGGACATAGATGACCTTGGGTTTGACCTTTCAAGGTCACTCAAGGTCAAAGGTCATGGCATCAAATAAAAGCCCATATATCTATTGCCAATAGTAATCATATCCATACCTTCAACTGTTTTGAAGTTGTAGCACTTTTTCCCATTATAAACTAATGGGGATTTTTAAAGTTTTAAAATTAATATTTCTCAATTCTTTGAACAAACTTGGTAGACGTTGCCCCAGTGTGCTATGAATTTCAGTTGATTGCTGCTGACAGTTTTGGAGAAGTTTCTAGAAACTTGTATAAACTAACAAAAAGAAGCTCTTAATGGAGAGGGAATGTTCTAACACCAGAAGTGACGCAGAGTCTCTAAGGGAAGAAACTGTTGTGATTGGTCCGATCAAGCAGCCAATCAAAACAGAGGAGTGGTGGTAGAAGTAAGCACTAAGGAGCTAACGGTTCTTGCTAGGATCATCATTACTGAGCTAAGTTCTGCTAATTTGTTTGGGGATTTGAATTTGTGTTTTGCTATTTGTAGATTTGTCTCAGCATCTGTACAAGTGTTTAACATTTTGTACATTTGTTTTCTAGAATGTAAATTTGCTTTCACATTTGCAAATGTGTTTTATTAAATGTAAATTTGTTTTCAAAATGTAAATGTGTTTTATAAATGCACTTTTGTTTTTGAATTTGTTAATGTGTTTTTTGAAGTGTAAATGTGTTTTGCCATGGTAGTATATTACTATGCATGACTGCACATACTGTTACTACTATAAACACTCCATTTTTCAGTATTGTTGCCCTTACTTTGACCTTTAATACTGCTATAAGATCGCAGTGGTCCAAACATCATGCAGATTGGTAGACGTGTGTTATTCCTGCAGCCCTGTTTGTCTCGTGCACATGTGTGTACACCTGTGTGTGCATGTGTGCGACAGGGCCCACATTAGCCCGGCCCACCCTGTCAGAGCACCGACATCAAAGCAAGATCAGACCTGCTCACATGAATGCATTCACAAAGCCTCTCACACACGCTGGCTGCAGCCCTGCCGGTATTTCTGTCTCAGGTTGTTTGATCTGCTATATTGACTTGCAGGGTTCAGTCGGCACAAGAGAACGCAACGAACACACACATCCAAGGTGAGCACTCGGAGACAGACGCAGCGATATGGAGGAGAGGATAAAGCTGTAGTCAGGGAGAGTGAACACATATCCTGTATAGGATCATTACAGTAATAATGTGGCTCTGTAAAACCACTCACAGCTTATTACCGGTGGCTTTAAGGCGATTGGAGGGTTGCCAGTTCAAAGCCCCAGTCAAATATCCACTGGAAAATAAGTAACTCTGTGAGTGTGGAAGCAGCAGCACTCAGTCCCCAACACTCACAGCAAAAGTTTTTACATGAAAAACACAGATGCAGTGGGTTCAATATGCAAATGTGTTAGCATTTCCTTTATGCACATGAAAAAGAAACAGCATGAACACCTGACTAATCCGGCGGTAGGTGGAGGCGGTGCAGGGTGAGACGGATCAAAATGATGTCACAGAAATGTTCATATTAGTCACAATCGATAACTACCATAATAAATGTCAAATTATTATTTATTTCTAATTGAAAAGCTGATTTTTGAGCTTGAGTAAAAGCTGAAGAAATCAAACACTAATGATTTGTAAGAGAAAAAAAATAGAGGCCAGAAACAACACTACACCAGTTACAAATCCAAGGCTACACACTGACAGCCTTGGATTTTGTGTTTTTTTTTCTCAGTCCACCCTGTGCTTGCTTAGGTCATTTGCTGGTTTTTATGACATTCCGTTGAAATAAAGAAAATGAGTGGACATTCAACATGACAAAACAATGGGAAAAAAAGGGTATTTGTGGCAAACATTTAGGAACATTTCATAAATCTAAAGACAAAACAAAATAAACCCTGAAGACAACAGGTCATTCTCATCTTGTTGTCCAGACCTACTACCAAACAACATGCAGAGGTTTTTTGCACTTAGAGAGAGTACTTATGACATAAGAGACTTTGGAAATTTTACACTTCCTCAGGTTCAAACTACCAGGAAGAGCTTTAGTCTGTCTGCATGTGGGGAAACTATGGAACAGTCTGGATCTGCATCACAAGCAATGCCAACATATCCACAGTTTTAAAGCACTTTACAAGTGTCTGGTGTGATCACAGTACAGGGAGGGCGGGGCTTAATGTTGACTGCTGGGCCATTACATTCTTGGCCTTTTCTTATCTTTGTTGGTATGTGCTTGTTGTTGTTTACCATGTTGATATGTATCACTTCCCATATATTTTCAGTTCAGTGAAGGAGACCAGTGAAAGGGGGAGTATAGAGGGTGTATGCTCTGTAGTCACCAAATACACAATAGTGATGTGAATTTGGCCTCTTCTCAATGATCCGGTACATTTGTCTCAGTTCACCTAAAAGAGCCGGCTCTTTGTCTCTAACTCCTTTTCATTTGATCACTTTTCCTCTTTGTAATTTAGTCTAATTTTGTTGTGTTTAGACTTGTGATATGTGTACACATGTTTAAACTGTTTGATAAATTTATTATACTTCAGTAAAACTGCGTGTTCTGATATTAAATGGCTGTATCCACTTATCTTACTGTGTTTACATACTTAACGCTCTGAAACCACCCAATGAACATACTATTACACAAAGAAAACAGACACGTAAGACATAGATGTAAACATCCAGACACTAAGATAATTTGCACTGTGCTCCTCTCTCCTTTCGGCTTCTCTGGAGTGTTTTTCATACAGTTTTGAGTGAACAACGTAGCCCCGTCCTTCCCCTGCTTGGTGGGATGACCATTCTGTCTGTAAAAGTAAATTCAAGGCTCACTAACGGAGTCAGCACACATCGTTCACTTTGAAGTGCCGGCTCTATGTACGGCTCGTTCACAACTGACACATCACTAATACCAAAAGGGAAACTTAACAGACTATGAACTCCTACTTCTACGTGGCATCCTGCTGTGCGGTGCCATGCGGCGTGCCGACTGCATGCATTCTTCACATAAAATACATGTATTCATTCAGCACACATCCATATTGAATCAAAGGCCCTGTACCGAAATGGTTCAGTACAAACGAGTGCATGGTTACACCCCTACTTATAAGTTATGCAGACTATCAATTGACCAATCGGTGAGGCCCCACTTCCTTATATACGGTTACTGTGTCCAACAAACCTTCAGAATCTCTCCGTAGATTTACATTAAAAATGTGGCGTGTTCTTATCTATTGTTGCAAGTTCTCTGAAACTCCAGTCAGAGTTGATTGTCATGGCATGGGCAGCTGTATGTTCAAATGTCAGTGATGCTTTTTGGAGAAATAGCACCAAGATTTCGTCAAGATCAAGGGAGAAGGGACTGAAATCTACATCCACAGTATTAACCTCAGACTGGATGGGGACAGAACTCTGATCAAGGCTAAAACAGACCAGTGTTCTAGTTAAGCTACAGTAGCATAGCTAAAACCAATGCACGGTTAGGTATGCTACGCTGTCTGAACACACGGAAAAAATTATTAGACCAACAAAATTCATCCAAAACCATGATTATGCAATCAAATCCTAACTCCTTTGTGTATTATGTGACTAAAACAGACAGAAAAGAACATGGAATGTCTAAAAGCACTGTTTTTATCAGTACAATGTAATAGATATTGATGTAAGAACTTATGTGATTTTGGTTATTATCTATAAAACCATGGAAAATGGATAGATATCAGCTCTGAAATTAAACTACCATGAGATATTTTTGTTGTTATCATTATTTGTCCTAAAAATGTACCTTTAGTTGAACCAGGCATTAAAGTTAACATAAAATAAAAAAAACATAGGGTGGTCTAATAATTTTTTCCGTGACTGTATTTTGTTATAGTCTGAGTTAGAACCAAGTTGGCGCTGAAATATGGAAATAAAATCGTCTCATAATGGTCAGATCCAAATGAATGACTTGTGTGTATGTGTGCATTAGTAAAACTGTTTCACATGTGTTAAAGCTACTATCTGTGTGTGGACTGGAACGCATCTGCGGAGTCTTTTTTTTTATTTGCAGATCCCATAACACACATTTTGACCATCTGAGACTGTTTCTACATCATCAATATGGACCTATGTGTCTGAAACGAGGCTAAAGCAAATAAGTATTTCATCCCCATACAGAAATAAATCATTCTAAGGTCTGTGGAAGATGATGCAGTTTTCAGCATGTAGGTGGAAAATGTGTGGAGGGAGTCGTACAGAGGAGTGAAAATGATGATAAAGTTGAAAATGAAAAGGAAACAGAACTAAGATTAGACGCCTGAGGAGAAAATATACATGCATCGAAACCTCTGAGTGCATAGGGGAATCCCCGTTTTAGATGCACAATAAAGATAAAAGAAGGCGACTGTGAGATGAGGAGGCCCAGTTGTATTATCTGTCAGACGCTGAATTGTGATGATTAATGGATTAATTTAGCGCGTCCTCATATGTCTGTTAGCGCTCTGGGGTTCTTCAGTCTAATCAGAGCTGAGCCAGGTTACCACTCAGCAGGAAGCCATGCATGCGTGTGTTTGTTTGCAGTGTATGTGGCGGGTGGGGTGTAACTCTTTCCCCCATAAAGACAACATTTGACGACCCCCCCCGTGCCCTTGATGATTAGTTTAGACACCTCTGTTACTAAAGATTTGACGACATTAGAACAGGTTCTGTTTCTTCAAATGTAACAGAGGCTGTGGTAGGTGGAGGTGGCACAACCCATACAAGAACAACCAATAGTATTAAATAAGAATTTTTCTTTACTTTTTTCTTTGTTTCTTTCGTTATTTTTTTATGTATTTATTTCTTTTTTATTTCTTTTTATTTGTTAATTATTATATATTTTTTTTATAATTCATTAAACTGTTTCCAATTTTTTTTTTTTTTAATTTTGTTTATTTTTTGTGTTTTTCTATTTTCAAAAAAATAAAAAAAAATGTAAAAATTATAATAATAGTACTACATTTTCATTGTTTTTTTCTGAAGTTTTCCAAAGTAGTCACAATTGTAGCTAAACTAAATGTTCCATGGGTAGAACTATTAACATATACATGGGTTGGTCCTAGTAGGCGTCCAAGGTGGAAAGAGTTAATGATGAGTTTTGACATCTCTGTTATTTCACTAAAGATGTGATTTGATGACCATTAGAACAGGTTCTGTTATTTCAAATGCAGCAGAGGCTGTGA
>JAPTGZ010008885.1:0-10200 GCA_029814645.1 Fowleria isostigma
ATACTTTTTTACCATAGGTATCCAAGTTTCATTAAAAAAAATTTAGTAAATAAAATTATGGGAGGTAATGGGTTAAGATGTTTCCCTCTTCCAACACACCTGATTCAAATGAGTAGCCTATCATCAAGCTCTGCAGAAGACTGATAACAACCATCAGGTGTGCTGGAAGAGGGAAACATCCAAAACATGTAGGATAGTAGCCCTCGAGGACCAGGATTGGTGACCCCTGTTTTAGATAGTTCCCTCTTCCAGCACACCTGGTTCATTTAAATATCAGCTCATCATCCAGCTCTGCAGAAGCCTGATAATGATGTAAGGGCTTCCAGGTGTGTGGAAGAGGGAACTATATAAAACATGCAGGACACTGGCCCTCGAGGACTGGACTTGTCCACCCCCTAGTCTAGATCAGTGGTTCTCAAACTTTTTATATTCCTCTTCAGCAATTTTTATTGGAAAAAAATTTGGCAAAATTTCTTCCTGTGTCAAAGGTGTCTGTTTTCAGTTTCAAAACTTTGCAAACATATTTAACTTTAATATATTTAAAATAACATCCTTTATAAGCAAATTTTGTTCAAAATATAAACAGACACAGAGAGAACATGCAAACTCTACACAGATGGTGCTGGGATCGAGCCCAGAACCTTTTGCTGTGAGGCATGAGCGCTAACCACTACACCACCGTGCCACCCTACATGAGGTTGTATTTAATATATTTTTCCCAAAAAGTTTCAAGTACCTCCTGGGGGTACACGTGCCCAGCTTTGGAAACCCCTGGTCTAGGTTATGGTCTGGTCCAGATATAGAGTTTAGAATTTGTACGTAATTGAAAATAGGGCATGATTTTGATGTTTGTGTGGCAGTTATTGTTATGAAGATAATGTTGCATAAAAATATGTCGACAGGGTAAATATTCTATTGATCTGCTCTCAGAACCAGATTTGGGTTTTCCACTTTGACTCATTCCTTTCTCATGTCAAACCTGTTGATACTGTTCATAGAAATAAAAACAACTCTACCACAAGTCGCCTCAAAACAACTGATGTTCAAGTCATGAACTGAAGTCCAATGGGAAGGTTTTTGAAGGTCAATGGATTTATAACATATTCATGTATGTGTCTTTGAATGTATTCACAACGCAGTGGAATTATTCAGTGAGGCTGAAATGCTCTTAAGGGACAGAAGGTCTGCAGTCTCAGCCCTCTTTCTAAGTCAGTGGTTCTCAGTCTTTCTGTGGGCCCTCCTTTGGAGGATGAAAAATCTCCAGGCCCCCCCTCAACCCCAACAACAGTGTAACAGTGGTGCAATTCTAAATTTTATTGAAACAAACATTGCTATTGTAACAATATTTTTTTTTTTTTGCTTTTGCTTGAATAATTTATTGTGTAAATTAAAAATAACTTAAATTTTTGATTGAATACAAATACACCCCACAAGACTGCTTCCTGAGACAAAATTTTTTTCAAATAAAAATAGGAAATTTGCAATTATCTTACAACTACGAAAATACAGTTTTTTGGAGCCAAAACAAATTATGGTAACAAAGATGAACATTTTAACAATATCATTGGTTTAATTAGGCCATTTACATGTCACATCTCAGAACATTAAAGTTCAAACTGTGCAAAAACAGAAACATGTCACATTTTTCTTTTCCAATCCTTGTCCATTCTCCAAACCTAAAATCTTTGTCTGGTCTAGTGACAGATCACCATGGCAGTAGATTTTTCTTGTTGTACATCCCTAAAATGAGTCCAGGGTACTCCAATGTTAAAACATTAGTTCCACCTGCTACTTGTACTAACCTGAGGATAAACAAATAAAACGCCTAGGAGTGATCTATACACCCCCCTAGCACACAGTTTGAGAAACACTCCCCTAAGTCAGTATGCAGTGTCATAAATGAATGCTGTTGTTGGTGTGTTGATCACGCACATAATATTTAGCACAATAGCAATTTTCAATGGACGCATGTCAAAATCAGTGGTCTTTATTGTGTATGAAAATGAAGAGTAGTTATGGTGTGCAAAGAAATTGTAAGAGACTGCATTTGAGATGCTAAAACCAAAAGTGTTTGGAAAAAAAGATTAATCATTTTCAG
The DNA here is from genome assembly GCA_029814645.1 of Fowleria isostigma. NCBI lineage: Eukaryota > Metazoa > Chordata > Actinopteri > Kurtiformes > Apogonidae > Fowleria > Fowleria isostigma. The sequence continues at coordinate 2,099 of JAPTGZ010008885.1, forward strand.
TTATTTTTGTGTTGGAGGCAGATGTATGTCTAAGTCAAAGATAATCTATATAGTAGCTAAGTGAACCTAACATCACTTATTAAACCAAATCTGATAGATTCTGTACAGTTTTCCCTGGCGGAGCTCATCTCTGCAGTTTTCAGGAATCCATGATAAAATCAGTTCATTTAATCAGTAGTTTTGGCTGATTATGTTTGCCAAGAGGAGCAAGAATATTAGTAAGTTATGTCCTTTTGCTCAGATTGATTGATCTGCAGATGGTTCAGTGACTCGTGTTTCCCCTGTTTTGTTGCAGTATGAGAACCCATGGACGATCCCAAATCTATTGTGTGTGTGTCGGATTGTCTTGGCTCCATTCCTGGGTTACCTGATCATCGAGCAGCATTTTCACCTCAGTCTGGCTCTGTTCACGCTGGCAGGAGCTACTGACCTGGTAACACACATGCAAAGGCTTTTACGTTGTTTTACCATTCTCTTCATTCATATGCACCATGGTTTTGGGTGGTACCAAGGATCCTGTTGCAGTGCTTTTGCAGAAAGTGTCAAAGGAAGGGGGTCTCATGGTGGTGATGTGGTATTGCATTCAAATAGATGAATCCCAGCAAAAGAAGAATCACTAAAAAAGGAGCAGGTCTTCATTATTGGATGATCCAAATCTTTATCAAAATGTGGTATTTTCTGGAGCTCAGTGGCTGTTGTTTTATGTAGTGAGGGTGACTTTGAAAACAGTCACTGTAACAGAGTACTTCTGGTGAGTCAGCCTAGGCAAGCACATATTTATGGATGAGGATTCAGAAATGGCTCCAAAATGTCCAGTCCATTTAAATTGCTTTCTCCAGAGCTTATCCATTTCACATGTTTTTCTGACAGCAAAATAATGACGTCAAAATCATTTGTCAACACTGACAGAAAGTGTCAAAAAGAGGGAGTCATGACAGAAATGAATGAGCCATAGCATGTTTTCATATCACAAAGAGGGATGAGAACAGTGATAGTATCTGTAAAATGTAGGCTGACCTTCTCACATTGTGACTGTGACTATTTTTACAAACCAACCAATTTGATTTAATCAGAACTCCAGACAAAACGCCAGACCACTTTTGATGAATCATCCTTCTCCTTGGATTTTTTTTTAGTTTTGTTTTGCACTGTAGGTTTTTGGCTGTGATATTTTATTTTATTTTTTTCTTTTTGTGTGTGTACCAGTGTAACTGTGCCAATGGTTGATGTATGCCGATGAAATTTATTAATGTATATACTTGACAGGACCTAATAGTTGATTATATTACTCATCATTCAGTCTACTTTGATGTTGTGCCAGAGTTTTACATTAATTCTTCAGTGTTTACAATAAAATTAACCTATAGCTGACATCTCATGCTCTCTAGGTTAATGAAAAGCTGCTTCTTTCCACACAGAAATTTGATCTAGAAATAATAAGAGAATCTATAAAGAACTAAACCAAAAAGCAGACTCAAAAGTGACATTATCAGAAATCTTGCTGTTCTTATCCCTAATGTTGTCCAGCTGTCTGTGGAAATGGAAATGTTCTGAGTTGTCTCACTTTTCCAGAGGTAAAGCCTGGTTGTATTTGAAATGGGAAACCAAAAAGGGAGCTGGATATTAACAGTGTTCACGGCTGTTCTTCATCATCAAAGTGATGGAAAATGTCCTTATGCAAAGGCAAAAATACTGTCATCTCATCCCATTCTCCTTTACACCAAGAAACATGTCACAAGTACTGAATGTGTCAGAGCTCTGCACTTTGAACATACATTAGAAACATGTACACACCTAATGTTGAGCTCGTACAGTTTACCTTTGACATTTCATGGAAACATTGGGAGTTGATGTTTATCATTTGAAGGGTTTCTTGTTTGAAATTTGATATATTAAAACCTGACAGATTTATTTTTCAGAACCTAAACTTATTGATAAAAATATGCTCATCTCTGGTTTGTCTTTGTCCGTGTCTCAGCTGGACGGTTACATAGCCAGAACGTGGCCCACGCAGAAGTCGGCACTGGGCAGCGCTCTGGACCCACTGGCTGACAAGATCCTCATCAGTATTTTATACGTCAGTCTCACTTATGCTCAACTTATACCAGGTAAAACCTGTGTATTTATGTGTGTATATTTATAGTTAATTTGTTGTTCATCTAACATCTCCTGTCTTGTGTTGTAGTTCTTCTCACAGCTCTAGTGATTTCCAGAGATATTGGTTTGATTGCCGCTGTCTTCTGGGTCAGATACAAGACTGTTCCTCCCCCGGTGAGACTCACAATACAGACACCCACACACACAATTAAATCCACTGGAAATGAGCGCTTACACAGACACTAAAACATCCAAACATTTGGTCCAAATTCTGCTCTAGTGATGTTCTTGTCTGTGTTCACATGAGGAGTATCATTTGGATAGCATCCACATTATATATTTGGGAATAAAATGAACATACTTATTATTCATCTTTTTCTTTTTTCTTTATAGGTGACTCTTAGTAAGTTTTTTAACCCCTGCTACACAACAGCACAGCTCAAGCCCACTCTCTTCAGCAAGGTAAGCCACACAAAGAGCCGCCCACTCACTGTGTGTTCTGATCTGTGGACATTTTGTACATTTCTCTTCTGAAGTGGAGCTTTAGCTGAAATAAACCTTAGAGCACAGAACATAATCCAGGGATTTCCTTACCGTTATAAGTGTGGCACTGTCAAATCAATATGGAAAACACCAAAATAATTAAACAACTTTCACCAGACTGCTGTCGATGGGTTTCTTTATAACGTTTTGAAGCTTCTTAGGTGGTGTGTTGTCCTTGTAAACAGATATGGTGATAAGAAACTGAATATTTTCACTGGAAAAAAATAGTTCTCATTCAAGTGTGAACCCCTAATGCCCACTGGTTCAACTCTTCCATGAACATGAGGAAAATACCCATGTGAACAGACGTGTACACGTTCAAGTAGTGGCAGCTTTAACCACTGTAGAAGAACTCACTCTTTCCAAATGGAGCTTCAAGACAGCCGTTGAAAATTCCTGTTTTTCCAAACCCCAATTTTTTCCCAAATATTTTGCAGCCTTACAACACATTTGTATCTGAATGCATTGGTAAAATAACCATCTGTGGTAAGAGTGAGAATTGTGTCCTCCAGCTGTAACCTTTTACGTTGAATTTCAAGATGGCAGTATTGTTTAACTTACATGAACATGTGAATTGCAAAGGCCCATTTTGTCCACAGAAGCAGAAGATCTGCAGTTAATTGAGACAGGAGCTGATTTCTTCAGAAAAATAATAATTTCTAGTGCTTGAGTTCCTTCTGAATGGTGTGTTTTTGTTTTGTCTGCAGGTGAACACAGCCATCCAGCTCCTTCTGGTTGCAGCGTCTCTGGCTGCTCCAGTCTTCCAGTACACAGACAGCGTTTTCCTACAGTGTTTATGGTAAAACACATCTACATACACCTCCATTGAGCCACTTGATCTTAATATCCATAATGTCCTCCTCTATTGTTCACCATAGTGGTTAAAGCATAAAAATGTATTTTCAGAGTGTTTGTGACTGCAAATGGTTTCATCTCTGTCGAGTACATAAATGATGTTTGTACCGTGGGTGACCTGTTCAGGTCAAGAGCACTGACTCATCCAGTCGAAAGCAGAATGAGCTGGAGAACAGATCAGACTCAGGACAAACATTTGGTCGTCACAGTAACCTACATTTCTGTGCAGGTCTACCTCAGTAGACAGATGAACTGCTGTACTGTACACACTAACATACTGTGTCTCCTCAAATTAAACCTGAGGATCACTTCCAATCCTGGTCTGTCATCATAGCCAGGGATGAGTTCAAAATGAACAAATAAAAGATGGGCGTCAGAGACTGGTAAAACTAGTAAGGATAAACCTCTGTTGTCTGTCTAGTATAATGCTCTCAGCTTAGAACAATGTTACCGTTTCCAAGTTTAATTTAGTAATTTCAACACAATAAACCTGCTGTTTTTAACACTTCCTGTTTCTAGATCACTCATTTGAAACATTATTGTCTGATTTCAGTTACTGCAGGTGTGTGTGCCTGAATACTTGAGGTTATTTGCAAACTTATGAACACAGATGGATCATCCATAGCCTTCTCTACCAATACCATCACCATAAAATTGCTACAGATTTCATTGAGCATAGGAGACAGTGGTCCAAATATGTTAACAACTTTTGAAAGAAATCTGTGTACATGATGTAGACAGTCTGTGTCAAGATGACTGAGCCAAAGTTGTGGATGTTAAATATAACATTCAAACACCAGTTCAAACAAATAACATTGTTGGAGGCAAAAATAGCATAAATAATTCTGAATGTAAATGTCATCTCTTAATTAATTAATTTATTTATTTTTTGTAATTCACTTTTTTTTTTCACCCATTAAACATTTTACAGTGATCCAAAAGGTTTGAATTAAAAGAAAACAGGAAAATAAAAATATGAAAATTAAATGTTAATTAAAAAAAAAAAACATGCACAAAAAAGATAAAGAAATACAAAAACAATAGAGTACTTTTGATGTTGTTATACAGGATATGCTGTTACATTATACAACTTTCCAGGTAACATAAGGCCACGGTCTGGACTATAAAACAGACATTTACACCTTATACTGTCAGAAAACTTGTACTATCATATGAATAACCAAGGCTGCAGTCAGATTCACTCCGTTATCCATTCTGCACTTCATCGAAAAAGGGGTCCCATATTTAAAATCTTTCTCCTGTCTGTTATTGACCCTGAAAATCACTTGTTCATAGCTGGCTGTTCTGATCTTTTCCTCCATCCATTCACTCAGTCATCTCTTAATTCTGATGGATGCATTAGTTCCAGATGTTTGATGTGGTACATGGAACCTGTTCTTCTGCAGGTACGTTACAGCGGTGACAACAACAGCATCAGGCTACAGCTACTGGCACTACGGCCGCAAAACCGTCCAGGTGCTGAACACCAGATCACCATGACGACCATACCAGGAACCACACAGACCACAGGACAACTGCGACCGAGAGAGAGATAGAGAGAGACGCTGATCAGCCTCGACAGATGCTGGACAGACAGATGCCCGATCGCAAAAAGCCAAACCCAAGTAGCTTTGACAACCATTTATGAGTCGTCATGGCAACGATACGTGGAAACAAACTGTGGCCGCAGATGTTTTGCTGCAACACTAAAGAATAACGCCTCTGGAGTGGAGGAGGAGCAGAGACATACAAATAGAAACGGCAAATTCACACAAGGGCCATCCACCACACATCTGACAGGAGCCGCGGTTCTGTCACAGTTTTTCAATCAACAGGTCCAGGTTATCACATGATTGTCAGTTTTGTAAATCACCGATTTATGATTAAAAAAATGAAAACCTCTTCAGTTGTGTTCATCATGTGTATGTTTCGGTGGAGGAGCTGCTTTTTCCTCTTTGCGGGGGGAAAAAAAAAACATGTTTAATCTTCCATGACACACATTTATCTGACAGTTTATCCACTGGAAATCAATAATCAGGATTTAAAACCAGAGTGTAAAAATAAGCTGACATGCTTCCACAGCTGCACATTTTGATCTTAGTGTGGCCTGATGTGGTGAATATTATATCTGAGGCCTGCACATTACTTTTCAACTTCATTAAAGCTAAAATGATTTATAATTGAAATCTGTATTTTTTTCTTGGTAAATATTCAAATCATTTTTAGCCTCCATATAAATAAGGATTTGCTGTGTTCTCTTCAGTATAATTTGTTAAATGCCTATTTTCTGCCATTTTAGCTACTTAACAATAGGGAAAAAAACCCACAAATGTTCCCAAATACAGAAAAGGATCTTGTACAAATTATAACATCTTGATGCAAAAGTTTTTTCAGATGCATATTAAAATATTTTACAGTTTTCTCATTTTTTGTGTGTATAAATTTCCACAAACATGGGCAGAAAACCCGTAGGTTAGGAGGTTAACTTGATGAGATCACCGAGCACTCCAAATTCTAAAACTAATGTATTTTTTTTTTCATTGTATTGTATACGGTCTTTAGAGACTGCCCTCTTGTGGTGTGGAGAATATTGCCTTTATAACCCTTTGGAAAAAACTTAAACTATGTGTCCAAAAATGTGGACTTCATTCATGAAAGGGTTAAAGTTGATGGTTATTACATCAAAAACAGAGAAAAAAAAAAAAAAAGTGACTTAACTGCAGATTGTTGAATGCATGTGTCAAATAAAAATGCCTGAAATCTGAATATATCTGAAAAATAGTTTCTGAAAACAGACCCAAAGGGCTTCCAAACTTGCTTCATAACATGAGTCGAGTTTGACTTTTTAGCCCCTCTGCCCTGTTTTTAGGGACCAGTTTCATAGAAGCACCCAACTGTCAAACTCAGGTGCATATTTGAACCATATTTTCATGCTCACTCTTATGGAAGAATCTATCATGAGTAAATGTTAAAACACCTCTTTCATGTTGTTGGGTGTTAGGGGTAAATAAACCTGATAAGCTGGAGGTTATGTAAAGATCTGAGGAGAACGCCAGCGACTTAGTGGACCTTTTTTTCATCGATCCCCACTGGTGGTTTTATTCCATCTCCGCTGCCGATTCTACCCTCAAGAAAACAGTGCGATGAGAGAAACACGTCGGTGTAACCTTTTCAACTCTTCCACTTATTTCCCTGCACACTTGAGTAATGTGGTTTCATTACCGACAGTGCGCCAGTGACTGCCAGGCTTGTGCAAGTTGTTTTCATGGCCTTGTGTGGGATGTCTGCTCATTATCTCTTCGCTGAATAATTTAAACAGTCTTATTCTCAAAATAAGATATCCATCACTGAGAACAAATTCATACCTATGCTCATTAAATGACTGTTTGGAAAAGTTCTTGATCTTTTTTCCCCCTCTGAGAATGGAAACATTAGTTTATATTTGATAACACAAATGGGACCTGGATAGTTTCACGGTAGTAGATGATGCCCTCCAGGTGGCTCTTGTTTTTGGAGTTTTTATTTTTTTTTAAGTGGTTCTGTGTCAGAGACAAAAAAAAAAAAATCCAACTTTTTTAACACATATATATATATATATATACACACATATCTTATTTAATGATTTTCAAAATTTAAACAGGTTAAGAAATTAACACAATAAAGCAAGTAAAAAAATAAAGCATAAAAATACAAATACACAAGAAATAAAAAGAAAAATTCTGCTCCTACAAAATAAACTAAGAAAGGATGACATGTACATAGCACCAGTTATTGTTAAACTCAGAAGAATACGTTGACAAAGAGGAATATTTGACACATACACAGGCACCTTTGGGTCATTCATGACAAATACTGTAAAAGTGGTTGTCACATCTCATCAAAGGTTGCAGAATTAGGAAAAAATAATTACTTTTCTCTTACTTTCCAGCAGGTGAATGTCTTTGTTGTGTTTACTTTTCATGCTAATATGTATAAAACAGCTTGAAATGAAGCCTGTGCAAACATATTTAATGTTAACATGTAATACCACTGACAGCCACTAATTGCTAACTCCAAAAAAGCCGAGTTCTTGTACACTTTAACTGAACTCCACCCACTTTTGAATCAATACTTCAGATTCTCCCATTGGTTAATTACTGTAGTGATGAAAATGTTTCAAGTGCAAAAAGTTAATTAACCCTAACTAATGATGTGAGTGTCTTCTCATCAGTTTGTAGAGAACATAAAATGTTTCAATGGATAAAAGTCATGTGATCTGATGAGTCCAGATTGACCCCGTTTCAGGAGGCTGAAAGTACCTGTAGTGATTTTAACATGATCTTTAAATATTATTCATCTTTCTTTCGGAGATGAATCTATAAAGACCCAAAAATCCACTGGAGACTGAAAACTTCTACTGATCTAAACTGTTTAATACCTACTGATTCACTAGTCCCATCCATACATGGAAATAATTAGTGTAAAAGGGGGCGACTGTGGCGCAGGTGGTAGAGCAGGTCATCCAGTGATCGAAGGGTCGGCGGTTCAAAGCCTGCCTCCAACTGTCTGCATGTCGAAGTGTCCTTGGGCAAGACACTGAACCCTTATGTAATTGCCCCCAGTGAGTA
>JAPTGZ010008976.1:0-10194 GCA_029814645.1 Fowleria isostigma
CAGGGGTCGGGAACCTATGGCTCGCGAGCCAGATGTGGCTCTTTTGATGACTGCATCTGGCTCTCAGATAAATCGTAAGTGCCATTTCTTAACACAATAAGTAACTAGAAAAGTACTTGGAGAGTGCAAATCTCCGCCCAGTCACAACAGTCTTCATGCTTGACTTTTTCGTTGCACGGAGCCACTGCCCGGGTACTTGGCCCCTCCCTTCCGCAAACACACAGCTCAGTGAAGCACAGGTAACCCCGCCCACACCCACACCGACCAGAGAGGAGAGGACAGGGGAGACCGGAACTAACGCCGTTTGGACCGAATTAGTGCATTCGGACGGGACTAAAATGTTGGATCACCCTCAAAATCTAATCGCCTGTTCCTTCTCCCATTTCGGACATTTCCTAAAAATTTCATTAAAATCTGTCCATAAATTTTTTGAGTTATGTTGCTAACAGACAGACAAACCCTGGTAAATACAAAACCTCATTGGCGGTGTAATTAATAATTCCTCTGACATTTTAAAGTAAAACATTATAGAAATCACGGTGTCAGTGTAAAAAAAAGCCCAGCTTAAAAATGCATGTGTTTAGTTGTATTTAGTGTTAAAATATATATATATATATTATATGGCTCTCACGGAAATACATTTTAAAATAAGTGGCATTCATGGTTCTCTCAGCCAAAAAGGTTCCCGACCCCTGATCTAACAGGTGACATGTATGACCCTCATGTCCAGAGTTCAGGGAGTGTTGATGGAAGTCCATCAGCTGGACTGGAATCAGGTCTTAAACTGGTCTCACAGTGAATGTGTTGAATCCTGCTTTCAGCTGTCAGGACTGGTGGGGGATTGTGGGTAATCTGAGGCCACACTGACTGGAATCGTGTGGTCTCTAGTGGCTCTGCCTCATCTTAGCATTATAATTCTTCCTGTTACAGCATCAGCCTCACGCCTTCTCCTTCTTCTCCTCCTCCTCCTCCTCCTTCTTCTACTCTTCATTCTTCTTCTCCTCCTTCTGCTTCTCCTCCTCTTTTCCTCCAATGCCAGCGAAACCCAGGACACTGACGGGTAAGTTGACTCAACAGATGTAACCTGGTGTGTCGTCTCCGCCCCCCTTGTGTGTTTGTGCCAGTTGTTGCCAATGTGCCGCTCACCCGCCCCTTTTACACACCACTTCTGTCACGGGAATATTTCGCCTTTTTTCCGCAACAACGTCTGCGTAAACTCAGTGGTTGATAATTTGGTCTCACTTTTATCGTGTCTATAACTCTTCAGGAGGTAGTAACACAGCCCTGATAAAGATGGGTTTATGAATGCAGAACGCTGTGTAAAAGGAACACCTCTCAGTCTGGAACCAAGGTGAGACATTTGAATAATGGCAAGATAGGGGGCGCATATAGAGGCATTGATACGACCCATTTTCACTGCTCCATGCCTCCATTCCGTCCATCTGCTGTCTCCCACTGCAGGGGATTAAAAAATGCATCAGCGCCCCTTTGATTCTGGAACGTAGGTCCGTTGTGTAAAAGCCCATCCTGTGTCACCTCTTTAACGCCTTTGTCTCGGCTGTGGAAATCAGTCAATGGAGGAAAAAAGGAGGATCACATCTCACCTTTTTTTCCTGCAAACTCTGTGTAAAAGTTAATGTTTGTTTGGATGCATGGGAGGGGTTCCATGGGCCCCCTCCAGACCCAGGGTTCAGTACAAAGTAAAGGCTGGAGGTGTAAGCGCTAAGGCCTCCAGGAACTGCTGAGTCCAGGACAAACTGGTACTGCACAGACGGTGCTCATTAAAGGGTTAGGGTTAGGGTTAATGTTAGGGTTAGGGTTGGTCTGTTCTCATTAAAGGGTTAGGGTTGGTGTGTTCTCATTAGACTTCCCCACCAGGCGTGTGCTGGTGCTTTTCATCCCGTGGTTGTTGGAACCCTCCCGTCTCATTATCAGAGCAGACAGGTGAGCTCTGGAACAGCAGACTTGTGGATACTCTAATTATCAGGCTGCTCCCCCCGTTCATTTACCGTCCCCCGCGGTGTCTGCCGCTGTCACGGCCAATAACGCTGAGGCAAGTCCTCAGCGGGAGCACGTCCTCTAATCTGATGAAGGATTCTAACACCCCCACCCCCCCGCTTTAGTCTGGAATCCAGAACCCACACAACAAAGAAACTGTCCAAGTTAGAGGAAACAGACGGTAATAATGTGGAAGTACCTTAGAGATTCATCTACTTTACTCAGATCTAGACTTCAACCATGCATGTAGGACTGGTACTAACTAAACTAGACTTAAACCACACATTTAGGACTGGTACTAACTAAACTAGATGTAAACCGCACATTAACTCATGTGGAAGTACCTCAGATTCATTGACTTTACTCAGATCTCGACTAAAACCCACACATTTAGGACTGGTACTAACTAAATTAGACTTAAGTCTTTCCCCCTTGGATGCCTATGAGGAACAATTCATATAGTATATTACTAGTTCTACCCATGGAACATTTTGTTTCTTTTTACAGTGGTTGCAATCATCACTACTCCAGCAAACTTTGGGAAAAACTAGTAAAAATGTGTGTGTATGTATATATGTATATATATATATTCTTATTATTCTTGTTATTATTAAAATAATAATAATAATCAAACAAAATAAAAAGATTAAAAACCATAAAAATAAATAAAAATGGAAAAAAAAGTAAAAGTTCAGAAAAATAAATCAAGAAAAAATAAAGAAAATTTGTCATTTAATCATTTTGGTTAGCCTAGTATGGGTGGTCACCTCCATCTACCATAGCATCTGTTACATTTGAAAAATGGAATGTGTTCTAATGGTCGTCATTAAGGATAAAGGAGGGTCAAATGTCATCTTTATGGGGAAAGAGTTAAACCACACATTAACTAATGTAGAAGGACCTCAGAGATGCATCTACTTGAATCATATCTAGACTTAAACCACACATTTAGGACTGTACTAAATAAACTAGATATAAACTGCACATTAATTAATGTGGAAGTACCTCAGAAGTTCATCTAGTTTAATCAGATCTATAACAAACACATGAACAGGATGAGTTCACTTAAAGGACAAATGTCACGTCATCAGGACTTGTTTTGTTCATGTGTTCATGTGGGTCACTTCAGGGTCACATTGAGTTTATACTCAAAACTGATGGAAGTCACATTTAATGTGTTTAATCTGAACCAACACAAAAACACCATTGTCTAAGCTCCACCTCCACTGTCTCAGCCTGAAAGATGCTCTGGATAACAGTGTTAAAACCCTGGTATCTACTTAAAAACCAAATGTGTCCAGATTTAATCTATTACTGGCAGGTTGACCTTCAGGTTGAGGATGTAGATGAAGCAGCAGGGGGAATTATGCAGAAGGTGGTTCCACACAAAGAAACACTGCCTTTGAATCCAAGGTTCAGCCAGAAGACAAAGACAGACTAGAAGAATAAAGTTGTTTTGCTTGTACTGAGGAGATCTGATGTCCCAGAGGAGCAGTTCAAGGCACAGTGTGTTGTTGGAGACATGAAAAGGTGTTGAATGTGTGGGCGTCGCACGTCTGAGGCTCTGTCACCGTCTTCATCACAGAGCACAAAAAGAACAAAGAGGAGCTTAACTTAGATTGGATGTGGGATGACGACAGGATTGGCAACAGGTGGAGGGTGTTCTGTTCAGCAGTGGATCAGCGTCAATGCCAAGATGTGTGTTTGGATCAGGGATTTGAATCCACAACCGGTTCTCCAAAAGAACCGGCTCCCAGGAGCACAATTCCTTGGAATTGTTTGCCTGCTTAATGAGTCCACTAGGGCTGGCCTTAAAAAAAAAAAAAATCAGATTTTTTAAATGAAAAACTCAATTTTTGATTTGATTTATAATCTCTTTTTTAAAAGAACATAAGTGCAGAACATGAATAGATTGAAAAAAATATTAACTGTATTGTTTTCAGTTTAAGTACACTGAGACAGACCTTAAAAAAACGTAAAGGGATTCCCTGGTTTCAACAAAGTGACACTGTTCACCCTCATATTTTAAGTGAAGGTTGACCTGTTCTGTACCTGATGCCGCAAATTCAAACTAATTCCAATTGACTGAAGTGGTAGAACCATTTTTCTGATTGAGCGTCTGTCTTCCTCTGTCTGTCTATAACATGTTGTTTGCTGTGACTGTGATTCACGTGGTTGAAGGAGACGAGGGTTCCACCTCATAGAGCTACAGGAAGCCAGAAGGACGTGTTGTTGGCCAATTCAAAATACTCAGATTTTTTGCATTTGTTACAAGAAAAATGATCTAATAATAATAAAAAAATAATAAAGTCTCAAAAAGTGTTCAGTGTCTTTCTAACTATTTATTTATTGAAGCTTCAAGAAATAAGCATGTGTCCCACAGAGGCTGGGTGTGTCTGTGGGAGGAAGTGCAAAGCAGGTAAACAGTGACAGAGGGTTTTATACTTTAGACAATAAAGAAACAGGGAGGAAACATGTAAACAAAATGGACTTAGGCCAGGTGCCTTGTCTGTAGGTCTGAACAAAGTCAAAACAAGAGAATATTGTCTACTTTAGGACGGGAAGTGAAGGACACGTTCTGTAAATAAAGTTTAACAAGACCTTAAGACTAGAAGTGAGGGTCGAGTTCTGTATGACAAAGTTTGACTAATATTATATAAATATGAACATGAATACATGAAAAATATTGCCATTACGCTTTGTAGGAAAGTTGATTTTCTAAAAACAAAACTTGATGTGATTTACAAATCGATTTTTTGATTAAATTGATTTTTTTCCCAGCCTTACTTATCGATTCTACTTTCTTTGTGCATATGTGATGATGTCACATGTATGCTGTATCCAACATGGCATCCAGGCAGAAAAACTCCAAAGTCTGTCTATATTTCAGGTGTAGACGGCACCAGGTCCACTGGTAACACTAGCTGGGTTTCCATGTTAGTTTTCCGAAAAATAAAAGCGATATTTATACAATTCACCCTTCGCTAAGTCCTGCCCCCCATGGTTACAGTTGCTAGGTTTGGAACGCTTTCTCTTGTGGTTCATTCCTGCTGGTATATAAACATGGATTTCTTAGCATCGTGGCGATTCATGTGCAGAACAGACGTACAAAGGAACAACAATGTTCTTGCATTGCAGGTAAATGAATATATTGGTTTATTTTAAGCTAACTTTCAGTTCTGACTCCCTGTAGTTTTCAGTATCTGATATGTTTTATCCCATTGCTTAATGCTATGTTTTCCACCTGTTTATATTCACTAGGATATTGTTCCCACAACATGGGTTCCTAACCCGATGTTGAAACATTAGTAACTTTTAATCCATGTTCGACTATGGTAGCAGTGACCAACTCTGATTTTCCAGAGAGACTATCAGCATGTTTCAGATGGATCCCTCTTCAACACCTGATTCAAATGATCAGCTGATCATCAGCTCTGCAGGAAAACTGATACTGACTGTCAGGTGTGTGGAAAAGGAAACATTTAGAACATGAGGATAGCAACTCTGGATTGCAACATTGCAATTTTTGGTAACCCTGCGATTTATATTGCAATATGAAAAATGCTCAGGAGGATATAATAGCTGTGGTGTTGACATAAATAGTCAAACAATTTAGTTGTGCTTCCTGTGGTTGCATCAACAGGTGTAAGACACTGTCGACACAGAACACGTGTCTCAGGTTCATCTGTAGACGAAACACTCGTACTCGTACTTGTCGTCCTAACCTTGTCCAGATCAGGATCGGGTCGTGGGGGCAGCAGCCTCAGCAGAGAAGCCCAGACAGCCCTTTCCCCAGCCACTTCCACCAGCTATTCCGGGGTAATTCCAAGGCATTTCCAGGCCAGCCGAGAAACATAATCCGTGTCCTAGGTCGGCCCTGAGGTCTCCTCCCGGTCGGACATGCCTGAAACACCTCCCTAGGGAGGCATCCAGGGGGCATCTTCACCAGATGCCTGAGCCACCTCAGCTGGCTCTTTTCGATGTGGATGAGCAGTGGCTCTACTCTGAGCCCCTCCCGAATGTCAAGGCTCCTCACCCTATCTTTAAGGCTGAGCACAGCCACCCTGCGGAGGAAACTCATTTCGGCTACTTGTACTGATGACCTCATTCTTTCGGTCATGGCCCAGAGTTCATGGCCATAGGTGAGGGTTGGAACATAGATCGACCAGTAAATCAAGAGCTTCGCCTTACGGCTTAGCTCCCTCTTCACCATAATGAACCGGTTTAGCGTCCGCATCACTGTAGATGCTGCCCCAATCTGCCTGTTGATCTCCTGGTCCATCCTACCCTCACTCATGAACAAGGTCCCAAGATACTTGAACTCCTCCACTTGAGGCAGCCCCCCCCGATCCGGATTGGGCACTACACCCTTTTCCGGCTGAGGACCATGGCCTCAGACTTGGAGGTGCTGATCTTCACACTCGGCTGCAAACTGCCCCAGAGAGAGCTGGAGGTCGTTGTTTGATGATGCTAAGAGGACCACATCATCCATAAACAGCTGAGATGAGAGTCTCCCACTACCGAACTTGACCCCTCCCCCACCTGGCTGCGCCTAGAAATTCTGTCCATAAAAGTTATGAACAAAGGGCAGCCCTGGCGGAGTCCAACCCTCACCAGGAACAAGTCTGACTTATTACCAGCTACATGGACCAGACTTGCGCTCCTTCGGTACAAGGATTGAATGGCCAAAGGACCATCCACCCAATACTCCTGGAGCACCCCCCCCACAGGATGCCCCTGGGGACATAGTTGTAAGCCTTTTCCAGATCCACAAAACACATGTGGACTGGATTGGCAAACTCCCATGAACCCTCCAGGATCCTAGCCAGGGTATAGAGCTGGTCCACAGTTCCACATCCAGGATAAAAACCACACTGCTCTTCCTCAATCTGAGGTTCAACCACCGACCGGACCCTCCTCTCCAGTACCCTGGCGTAGACCTTACCAGGGAGGCTGAGGAGTGTGATCCCCCTATACTCTGGTCCCCCTTTTTAAAGATGGGGACCACCACCCCGGTCTGCCACTCCAGAGGCACCAACCCCGATGACCATGCAATGTTGTAGAGCGTGTCAGCCAAGACAGCCCTACAACATCCAGAGCTTTGAGATAACCGGGGTGGATCTCATCAACCCCTGGGGCTCCACCGCCAGAGTAGCTTCACTACCTCGGCGCCTTCAGCCCCAGAGATTGGTCCCTCTGCCCCCTGGTCTCTTGGCTCTGGTTATTACCGGAAAACGTGTTGGTGGGATTGAGGAGCTCCTCAAAGTATTCTTTCCACCGCCCGACTATATCCTCACTTGAGGTCAACAGCTCCCCACCCCCACTATACATAGTGTGGGCAAGTTGTTGCCTCCTCCTCCCGAGGCGCCAGACGGTTTGCCAGAATCTTTTTGGAGCTGATCAGTAATCTTCTCCATGGTCTCACTGAACTCCTCCCATGCCTGAGTTTTTGCCTTGGTGACCGTCACAGCCGTGCACTGCTTGCCCCTGGTACTGGTCAGCTGCTTCCGGAGACCCACAGGACAGCCACGCCCTGTAAGCCTCCTTCTTCAGCATGATGGCTCTCACCTCTGGTGTCCACCAGCAAGTTCAAGGATTACCACCACGACCGGCCCCAGCTACCTTATAGCCGTAGCTCACAGCAGCCGCCTCGACAATGGTGGAGCGGAAACAAGTCCATTCAGACTCAATGTCCCCCTCTGCCTCCGGGATGCGGTTGAAGCTCTGTGAGTTGAAGATCAGCATGACAGGTTCTTCTGCCAGGCATTCCCAGCAGACCCGCGGTACTCATTTGGGCCTACCAGGTCTGCACGCCATCTTCCCCTGCCACCTGATTCAACTCACAACCAGGTAGTGGTCGGTTGACAACACCGCACCTCTCTTCACCCGAGGTTCCAGAACATACGGCCACAGGTCTGATGATACAACTACAAAGTTGATAATCGACCGGAGACCTAGGATGTCCTGGTGCCACATGCACCGATGGGCATCCTTATGTTCGAACATGGTGTTAGTTATGGACAAACTGTGACTAGCACAGAAGTCCACTAACTGAACACCACTCAGGTTTAGATCGGACAGGCTGTTCCTCCCCACCACACCCCTCTAGGTCACACTGTCATTATCCATGTGTGCATTGAAGTCCCTCAGTAGGACAGTGGACCCCTTTCGGGGCACTTTCCAGCACCCATCCCAAGGACTCCAAAAAGGGTGGGTACTCTGAACTGCTGTTTGGCGCATATGCACCAACAACATTCAGGACCCGTTCCCCGACCTGAAGGCGCAGGGAAACAACCCTTTTGTCCACTGGGGTAAACTCCAACATGCAGGCAGAGAGTCTGGGGGCTATTAACAAGCCCACCCCTGCTCTCTGTCTCTCACCCAGGGCAACTCCAGAGTAGAAGCAAGTCCAAGCTCTCTCCAGGACTTGGGTTCCAGCGCCGGTGCTATGTGTCGAGGCGAGGCCAACTATGTCTAGCTGGTAACGCTCAACCTCCTCCACAAGCTCCCGTTCCTTCCCCACCAGAGAGGTCACATAGACGAAATAATTACATATAACTGACATAGCTTTTCTTTTTGGCACCAAGTCTTTTTTGGTGATATTCTTATTTATTTTTGGTGATTTTCTTTTTTTTCCAATGATTTTTTTTTTGTTTGTTTTTGTTTGTTTCAGTGATATTCTTCGTTTTTGGTGATTTTCTTCTTTTTTGGTGATTTTCTTTGTTTATGGTGATTTTCTTTGTTTATGGTGATTTTCTTTGTTTTTGATGATTTTCTTTGTTTTTGGCAATTTTCTTCTTTTTCAGTGATTTTCTTCTTTTTCAGTCATTTTCTTTTTCATTTTCTGTGTTTTTCTCTTGTTTTTTACTCATTATTTAATGTTGTTAGCACTCCATGTGCAGAGGTGTGGTCTGCTTCAGCAAACTAATTAAGAATGATTGTGATTGGTGGCTTTCTACGTACGGTGTATGTTAGGTACTCTTGAAATTAGATGAAAACACATTGATTTCATTTTCCTCCTACATTACAAACCTGTGATGTGACTATTGCTCACACATTCTTTGCGATGACGATGCTCAAATGATATATTGTGCAGCTGTATTTTGGACTTAGCGGTCATAGGGACAGTGACCATAAATAATGGAGGTGGAACCCAGACCTGTGTGTTCGGGTACTGGACCGGTCCACATATCCAACAGGTGGAGTGTGTTGTGTTCAGGGACAGTGACTGTAAATAACAGACAGATAAAGGAGGTGGAACCCAGACGGTGTGAGTCTGGACTAAAATGTAGCCGAGGACGTTTTCAGAAGCAGAACTAGCACTGAAACCTAATGACAACGGGCTTTTGTTCAGCCACATCGATTCACACAAAGACGTTGACATCATCATCACCATTCCAATCAGACGCGTCGAGGAAATCAGTGTCTTCTGTGTGACGACAAAGGCTGTGCAGAATGTAGATCCAGTCCTGGTACAGTGTGTGTGTCTTTAAATACAGCTGTGTGTTGTCGGCGCCACGCCTCAGACTGCAGCAGCATGCGTCTTTTAATGAACGTTAACGTCTACCTGTTACTGACGCTGACCTCGCTGTCCCTCCAACGTACAAATACGGTCACATGTTCCAGAGGTTAGTCTGTGACACTGACAGAGTGGACGGGTTCATGTCCATCACAGACTCAGAGGACAATGGATGAGGTTGAATAGATGAGGTTTAGACAGAACAGACACAGGACGCAGCAGCAGCCCTGTGTGTGTGTGTGTGTGTGTGTGTGTGTGTGTGTTAGGGCTGCACAGTATTGGAAAAAAACTGACATTGTGATTTTTTTTTTTTTTTAACCCTGCAATATATATATTGCAATTTTTGTCTTCGTTTTCTGTGATTTTCTTTGTTTTTCGTGATTCTCTTTGTTATCGGTGATTTACTTCATAATTTTCAGTGATTTTCTTCTTTTTGGTGATTTTCTTGGATTTTGGTGATTTTCTTCCTCTTTTTAGTGATTTTCTTTTTTTTGCAATTTTCTTCTTTGTTTTTGGTGTTTTTCTTTGCTTTTGTGATTTTCTTCATTTTTGGTGATTTTCTTCCTCCGTTTGGTGATTTTTTTCCTTGTTCTTGGTGATTTTCTTTATTTTTGGTGATTTTTCTGTTTTTGGTAATTTTCCTTCATCGTTTTGATGATTTTATTTTTGTTTTTGTT
>JAPTGZ010009053.1:0-10189 GCA_029814645.1 Fowleria isostigma
CATGTATTTTTAAAGATAGAAATTCTTTTATCGTGTATTCTTTATATAGTACCTCTGTCTGCCCAGAGTCACTGAATCCAAAATATCTTCTGTGAGGGCTGTAAAGGGTATCAGTCAGGTTGACTTTAGAATCGCCCTTGCCTAAAAATGCATATTTGTACTTTATTTTTTGCTTCTTGAGAATTTTTTGACTTTACTGTGGAATTATGATTTTGATGAAACATAATTTGTTGTTTTTTAAACAGATCTCTTTGGACACTGACTACCTGGGCCCCCGGCGAATTGAAGCTCTAAAAAAAGAGGACTCTGACTGGCAGAAGAAAGCTCAGGAAGCTGTCCTCAACATCCAGGAGTTTACTGTAAAATACTTCGAGATCACTGCCAGAGCTCAGAAAGGTACCGTCTGCCTGTCACTGCTGATGTCAATGTCATGTTAATACAGCAGCAGTGGAAGGACTTACTGATTAATCCCACACACACACAAGCTGCCCGTATTGGCCTGCTATTGACCTGTGTGTAGTTTTGAACGCTGTGCTAATGTGATTTTGTATTAGTGAGGCAGTGCAGTCATGCTTTGACACGACCAGGAGGAAACAAGGACAACCTATTGATCAAACAGGCCTCTGCCAACAGAGTTACTTCACAATGTGCCCTCATCGCACTTTCTCCACTGCTGATTGGTCTATTTACTATTTGACACTTATTAGATCAAAAAACAAGCAAGTGGCTTCCTCTGTGAGCTAGAATAAAAGTTGTAATGTTGATATACAGCCAGTAGATGTCTCCCTCTCCATTATAAGAAAAAAGTAAACCAGTGAGACTTAAAATGGAACTGCCTCTCACTTCACTAGAAGTTACTAGATTGTCCTACATGTCACTTTGTTGCCTTTTGTGTGAGTCCAGGGGTCTATGAGCGTATGAAGGTGGACCAGCGTAAGTTTGGGAAGGCTTCTTGGACAGCAGCAGTGGAGCGGATGGAGAGACTGCGCTACTCTTTTGCCAAGGAAACATTGCAACTCCAGAGAGCCCGGGAGATCTCTCTGGAGCAACGGAAACACGCACTTAGAGAGGAGGTGTGGTAGTAACACCAAGTCATACCCCAAAATCCTGAACACTCACTTGTAAAAACACATATTGAGGTGTGCAGTGACATGCTGTTTGTTGTGTCTCTGTAGATGCAGAGTCTTTGTAGCAGTGAGGATGCCATGGCTCTTTTAGACTACATGGAGACCCAGTACTATGAACTCCAGCTCCAACTGTATGACATCCAGGCTGAGATACTACAGTGTGAAGAACTGCTGCTCACAGCTCAGCTAGACAGCATTCGCAGACAGATGACAGGTATATGAAACTTTTGGATGCACAGAAAAAAAATACAGTCTCCTCTGCTCTGCAGCACCTGTCATATTAATGCACTGTACAGATGTATCTCTTCATCTGTCTGATTATTTATATAGTTACAGGGACATAGACACATCCATAGACATTTCTGTAAATGTTTCAGTTCATCCACTCATCTCAGCAGCATTCTCTAAGCAGGTGTGATGACACAGCACACATATAAATTTACCAAACAAGGATATCTATCCATAAAGCATAATAATAGAGCATGATTTAGATGAGCTGATGAGTTATAGTTTTGCTGTGTTATTGTTCATTTTAAATGAATGATTTTACACAATTAGGGCTGTCATGATATAGAAATGTGAAGCTATGATCTGTTGTCTTTTTTATTAATTTTATGCCACCATTGTATTATAATTCTAAAGCCAGTTTCACTATCCTCATACACATTGAAAAAGAGCTGTTTCTTGGCATAAAATATTAAAACAGATGTCAACAGCAATTGAACATGGCAGATATGAAATCCCAGCATAATATTATGAGATATTCAACCCAGGTACAAAATCCAAATAAAATCATACTTGGTTTTCATACAGCATTGTTTTTACATGTGAAGGGAGACAGTAATCCTCAGTATTTCAAATAATGTCATTGTGGCGATAATGTCATAATAATAATAGTCCTAGTCACAGTCTTTGATAGGTGTTGACAAATTGTTTTATGTGTGTTTGCCTGTCTGTGTGTATTCAGAGCGTCAGGATGAGGTGGTGTACTATGACACCTTTGAAAGCGCAGACGATATAACAGAGGATGACACTTTGGAAAGAGAGGAGCTGCGCAGGCTTCAGGTCAGCGCTCGACAGCTGGAGGCAAGAAGGGGGCGCATCACTGCCAAACGCTCCTATCTGAGGCACAAAAAGGTACGTATCCTCAGTTTAAACTGACACACAATTCATAACAGTTAGTTTGTGTATTCTGAACCGAACTTACTAATAGTGCATATTGTTGCAGTGTGATGGCTTATTTATCATGTAAATGATTCAATAGGCCTCATATCTAAGCAGAACATATCATGAAAACTATTAAGAAAATGCAAGGAAATATTTTTTCCTTTCCCTGTAAACATACTTTTCTTTGATCTTTTCTTTCATATTGACTACCAAATTGTTAATTGTTATAAATGAAAAAAGAAACAAAGAGAAGCATTGCTCTACTCATGTATTACTTTGAACCATGGTGTATGGCACAGACTTGGTTCCACACTGGTACAATACATGTACAGTATATGTTCGCTGATGTCTCGTCTCCTCTGTCCTCCCTCAGGAGATTTGTGTGTCCAACCATACTCAGAAACAACAGAAACGTCAAACCATTCAGAAGAACCAAGTATCCCAACAGGTCTTACAGGTAGATGCTTTTGGAGATTTCATTAACACGTGACTGCACATTTTCAGCAGAGTCAGTAAATTTCTCTTCATGTAAATCTTTCAGCTTAAAAATGATGAAGAGGAAGATGAAGAGAGGAAGAACAACAGAGTGAGTCAGGAAAGGCAAAGAACTCTGGACAGATTACGAACTTTTAAACAGGTATGTAGCCTTTTATTAACAGTATTTTATCAGTATATTGTATTTTTCCTAAATGTGTTTTTCTGTGTTTTTCGTTAGCGGTACCCAGGTCAGGTCATTCTCAAATCTGCTCGACTGCGTGTCGCCCATACCAGAAGAAGAGAGCATGGGAGGATGGTGGAAATGGGCACTGGAAGTGAAAGGGAGGAGTTTGCGGATTGTGTGTGCATTCAGACGCAGGACCAGCCATTGTGTCTAAGCACCAGCGTGCAGACGGACCCCAGCCCCAGCACCACACTCACCACTCAGCCTGTTACGGCACTGACTGCATCGCTGCCTCCGCTGCCCGTGCCCAGTCCAGCAGACTCCACCTGCTCTCCCTGCTCACTTTCCTCATTGCTTTCATCTCCTATCTCCCCTCCTCCACCGCCTCCTCCTCCACCTCCCCCACCAACTATGGAGGAGTTGTCACCTTCCAGTAGCCCAGGCCAAAAGGTGCACAAGGCTGAGCCCAAGAGTACAGCTGAAGAGCTCACGCTGTCCCCGCTTGGGCCTTTCGTACCTCGTTTCTTTGACAGCAGCCAGTTGGTGAGCGCTCGCAAGAAGCTGAGGAAGACTTCAGAGTTTGAGGCCCAGAGCCGAAGAGGTACTGGGACCACTTAGAAGAGAATTGATAACATGCTATTACATAAGTGTACCACCCACAGATACATATGACAAAAAACAGTACAGCATTTACAGTATCTCTACAAACATTTGACAGTTCTCTTGTATTTTAACCTCTCAAAGGTTTAGGCAGAAATTCTACTCAAATTTAATTATTTAAGAGTTTTTGTTGTTAGAGCTATCTGCCAAATTTACAGAAAATGATGTGATAAACATTAAACTTACATGTCATTATATAAACCAAAGTTTTATGGACTAATCCCACAAACCTATTGGTGAAAGATGCCCATATAGATGGATTAAAAAATATTGATATGAAACATAGTTTTGGTTCAGAAACACAGATATGATATATGCCCATCTTTGATGGAACGATACATTAACAGTATTTTTTCTGATAGAAATAATGCATGAGTTTCATTCGTAACTTCCAAACTGGATGAAAATATAAATCCTGTATTCTTTATAATACATACCATCATATCTCTAATTAGAGACCAATCCCATGTAAATGCTATTGTGATGTACCTTTTGTTGAAGGCCACATGCTGATCCATGTTGGTCCTACTACAACGGCCCCTGCACTTTTTACCTTCAGATTTCCATTCTTGTTTCTGTGTTGACTCTTTTACATCAGCCTATTAGAGCAGCTAAATGCAGCCTGTCGTCTTCTCCTGTGTGCAGTGAGTTCACCCATGGATGAGGTCCTGGCCTCACTGAAAAGAGGCAGCTTCCACCTGAGGAAGGTCGACCAGCGGTCCCTGGCTCCTGCCAAAGGCGATGATGACCCCAACAGCATCCTGGCCCAGATCCGCAAGGGAGTTAAACTGAGGCGTGTTCCCCGGAAGGAGAGAAAAGACCAAGGAGAGTTCCTGGCCTCCACCGACCCCCTAACAAGGAGCATCCATGAGGCCTTGCGACGCATCAAAGAGGCCTCGCCGGAGTCTGACTCGGATGACGACGGGCTGGCCGGCCCAGACTGGGAAAGCTAGGGATCAAGGCCCAGAAGTAACAAACCGAGCACAGCCTGTGTCCTTTGGCACTGCACACACTGTACTTTACAGCACTGAAGAGTGCTGCGCTGTAATGTAAACACACACACACACACGGAGTTCATCGCTCACACAAACACCTACAGCGCAGTCTCACATGCTCTAGGTGACTCTGCCAGGGCTTGAGTCATGCTGAATATCACCAACTCACCAAATGCTCCAAAGGTCTATGGTCAACCTGTTCAGTTGCTTTTAAACACTACAACATGAAGTGCATCATTTGTGTTTTATTTCTACTGTATGTTACTGACTGAATGATGCCATGTTCATTTGTAATTCTTTCAAGTGTACTGTTGAAGTGCTCTGTACTGGCCATCTGCATTTACATCCAGATAAATTGCCTCACATGTTACACTAACACACTGCTATTACAGTTATTTGTGAAGCTGAGAACCTCATATGGAAACGACCTTGATGGAAGTGATCTTTTCCGTGTGTCACAGAACCTCAGAAATGAAAACCTAACCTAAACACACAAAACATTAAATGGTTATGGTTTCTAAAAGAAGATATGAAGGTTTCTGTAATGTTGGAACTGAGATCACTGGATTCAAAGTGTGGGGTTTGAACACATTACCGGTCTCCTCTGCTGACACTCTCTGCTCTCCTCTATTTTCTCTTATCCGGTGTACTATTACTGAGCCATTCTAACTGCACAGCTGGGTTTGTCCTGACATGTGGGTGTGTCAGTGTGGCAGACAGCATGAGGACCACTGCTTGTCTAATCAGACATCACATAGAGACTGTAAATCTTTTACTCTGTCACACCAGACTCATGTCCCCCCCCCAGCTTGTCCCTTCCGGCCTTCGCCACCCCCAACTATGATATCCTCTCTGAACGAGGGAATATTTATTGACCCATCTGTTCGACCACAGCATATGGCTAGGTCGATGGGAGATATGGAGAGTCACAATAGGTTTACCGTGTGATGCCCCATCTAACACGTTCTCTGAACTGAAGCGGGTCACATAGAGTAGTAGAGAATCAGAGGAGGGGTCATGCAAAGGTGAAGAGTTTTTATAGCGAGGTGGAGGGTGGGAGTCATCCTTACAAAATGTGGGCATACGCAGTTGGTGATTCCCAAACTTTGTATGTGGGATAGTCACGGCAGAGCTGAGGAACCAGTCACGCTTGTTTGAATGATGGATTATATGTGGGAGGCTAGATTCTCTCAGCGCTGTAGGGAGCCACTGTGGGCTGTGGAGCAGGCGGTGGTGATTGATTTGGTTTCTCCTGCCATCTTATTCACTTTCTCTCCCCTCTATTGCATCTTTTCTAATTCCTTTCTCTGTTCTCAGTAGGCAGAGGCGCACAGTGGGAGGTTTGTTACTCACGGTGCCTGAAGTGAAACGTGCTCATGCGCACATGGACTCACGCTTTAAACTCACAGCCAACATGTGCACACACACTTTGATGGCAAAGTGGGTCCTCAGCCTTTATGTCTAAACCTGTGTTTATGGTTTCAGCACTTTCCTCACACACAGTATAAATTATGAGTCACTTAATCATTACGGTAAAAAAATTTGTTGGTTTGATTTTAATCACTGGTTATATCTTTACTAGTTGTCTAAGTTTAAAAGCACTGAATGACATGTGGAATTGGACCTAAAGAAGTGTAATTAAATACACATGACAGCATAAGAGGACCAGTGGGAGGCTTAGCAGTACAAACAGAACATAAAATAAAAGTCTGTGAGCCTGAAACAGCCTCAGCATGCACTGTCTTCAACAGCTTTGATTCCAAGATATGTGCATTCTATTTTTCTTGTGCTTGTGTTCAGATCCTGCCACAAAAACAAGTCCCACTCATGGTCAACCATAATGCAGACACTAATGTAGACAGAAAAGGCATGGAAGTATATGTCACATTATACAGCTTGAAAATAGCTCAGTGTTAAAGAGAGTTTATTATTTTCCTTGCAATGCAAATCTGAGGCACTTTTACATGTTTTCTGTCACTGTTAGCACAATGTTCTTCCTTGGTACGTTCATCATGTAGCATGAGACAGAAGTAACCCCAAACCTGACTGGTAACTAGAAACTAACCATGACTCTACCTAACTTAATAACTTTGTATGACCAAGGCAAAATAATGTAATGTTTTGAGTGTGTTACTCAATGCTTTTAGAAAACAGGGCTCAGAATGTGACACCTTCTACTCTCACCCGACTCTCATCCGACTGACTAACACACACTGTCATTTGTTTTATGCTGACCATTATCTATAGTCCTAACAAAGCTTATTTGTCAACTAACTGAAATTTACATGACTTTTTTTTTGCCTTTGTATCCTGATTTTCCAAAGGATTTCCAGCCAAATTGTTTTTGCGATGCCTCTTAACATTTCCTGTATACAGCTGTTACAGGCTGACTATATGACCCTCTGTCAGTCACTTGAGACGTGCAATATCAACATAGATAAGTGAAGAAAATGGTCAAAAAACTTCATGAGTAATGAGTTTAGATTGGTTGCCTAACGGACTTAAACAATGCAGTTGTTTTTACACATTAGTGTATAGGCACACTGCTCTAAAAATACCTTTTTGCCTTTAGTCCTGTCATTTTCATTTCTTCATATTGTTTTTATTTACAACCTTTCCCCTGCATTTGATTAAAACCTTGTGAAGCAAACAAGAGCTTTGTCTATTTCATTGATGAGTTTTTTTGTTGTTGCTGATGTGGAAGAAACAGAAAAAAACAGATTTTCACATTGAATTCATGTGGTCACTGTATTTAAATATAAAACATAGCATTTCTTAGTTCACAGAGGAGCGTTGTTAGCCTGATAGGGCTCATTTTTGTTTCAACTCAACAAAGAATTTAGTTTAGCTGAAGCACCAACAGGTTTGTCTCCTGATCATCTTCTCCAGCATTATTTCTATCATCTCACCTGCAAACACACACATTCCACCAATCTACGAACATCATTAGCCTGAGGTACCTCTTTAATATTATGAGTTCAAAATTACTTTAAATAGTCAAAAATATTGCCAGTCTTTTCATACCTCTAAATACAATAATAATACCTACATTGAATACCATAAGTTACAAAACAGGAGAATGAAAAGCTTCTTATCCACTACTGTACAAAGGCATTCATTAACAAGAGCAATAATATTGTAGTTTTCCATCTCTGTCATTCGACTGTCAAAGTGTAACCAGAAAGAAAATGACTGGGTAACTTTTCCCTCTACGTGGATCTTATTCTGGTGTATTAACCTGAGAATTAAATACAGAAAATACTAAAGAATTAGACTGTGCTACTGATGCAAATCCCTGGACATACAATACACTTAGTCCAGTGTACTAATTCAAGATACTCAATTACACTGTAAGGTAACATAAGGAGAATTTACTGCTACTGATTTGAAGATCATTTTGTTTACTAGTAAAGAGTTATGTCTTTATGTTGTGGTGCCAAATGTTTTGAAGAAGTTTTTATTGTCTGATAACAACATAATGCGTTTTATTTGGGTTAATACACAACAATAAGCCACCGCAGAGTGTTACTGCATTTGAATAATCCATCCATTTACAATGCCAACATTAGTATAGAAAGTTATCCTATACAGATTTATAAGTATATCATCAGTATTATATCCTGTGTAAAAAACAATAGAAACTGAGTACAGTTCTGTATTCACCGTGATGAGTGAAAATCTGTGGCCAGTTTCACTGAAGGTGGAGATTTATGAACACGTGGATGACACTCTAAGCCCTTCACGATGCACTACTTTGACCGGTCAGGGCTGCCACACAGGTTCGCGGTCAACAGTAGTACACTTTCTATATTGGACGGGGGGCGGGGGGATCAGCTGAGTTGCATCTGACCTATCTGCATGGGTCCGCTGAGTAGATTACCTGATAGTGTTAGATAGAGGTGTAATAATATAGAGCCTGTCTGGTATTGCTCAGTGTACGTGTGTGAAGGCCTTGATCTTCTCGCACAGCACAAAACACACACACGCACACATACACACTATATTATTTACAAACGTGTCCACTTATGTGTGCTTTGAAGGCACACATTAGGTCAAAGGTCAGGCCTTGTTCAGGAACACACACCACACTGAGTTTGGCAGGAAGACAGGTCAGTTGTCTGTGATGGTGGAAGCAGTCTGGATACAGGAATTATGTCAAATCTAACACAGGCACATGCCTTTCTAAAATTTGTGTGTGGCATAATCAATGCCACTGGAAGATTCAATCAATACTTATTAATCATGTTGAACTTTTTATAGAGTATGGATACATAGTAGTCATTCGATTACACTTGCAAAGTGGTCCACTTATTGAAACTCTATTTCCCAGCAGCCCTGTGTGTCCTGGCTGGGGAGTTGCAGTGATATTACTCTGGGCCAACAGGTGAGACTGACTTGTTTGTTTGAGAGCAGTCTTTTAATTCCAGTGACACTCCGCTGGCAGGCCGAGCTCATGCACACTGTTCAGCACTTCTCTCTGTACAGTAAGTCACTTTGGATCAAAGCATCTGCTTGTTAGAGGACAATATTTTGGGGGGGATTTGGCAGCTTTGGCGCAGTTCTCTGAGTCTTAACAGCAATTATTTCCACATGACTTTCAACATTCCCCTTGGGGGGACAGTTTAAGAGGGGAAAAAAAGGAGGAGGGTGTGACATTGTTATGCTGCAAGCTGTGGCGCTGCACTCCTAGTCAAACAGCAGATGGCACTGAGGCACAGTTCTCAAGTTAACTGTGTGTATGTGTGTGTATGTATGTGTGTGCGTGTGTGTTGGGGGGAGTTATGTGTGCGTGCGTGGGTTGGGGGCAGTTGCAGTGTGCCATGGCAGGTGTCTCTATGACTGATGATGAGATCAATTCAACCCAGGATACACCCACACCAGCCAATCAGAAGGCAGGATGAGGTAGTCCCCGTGTTGTCTTAAACTACAGGAGTGCCTGCGGGAAATTTGAGCTTGATGACTGCAAGGTTAAAAACAGGAGAGTAGCTGCCCATTTTGAGCAATATATGAATAAGGGCAGTGTAGTGTCTCAGTTTTATTGTGTCTGGGGTGTGCAAGGAGAACAGAGCGTCAAGTTGGATGGGTGAGGGTGATTTAGGGATGTCAGGGTGTAAATTAATTATCATATGGCTCTGTCTATAAAGCTTGAGGAGCTCCATCTCTAGCTGGCTTCTTCTATGAGTCGGGCTAGGGTATCTCTGAGCTCTGTCAGCTCAAAAATCTTCCCGTCCAGCAGCTCCAACAGCGTCCGCAGGCTCTTCCTGAAATTCTCCTGCTCCTCCTGGTTCTCCTCCAGCCGTTGCTCCGCTCCTGCCAGCTGCTCCTCCAGGACTCGACTGCGCAGCTCCGTCTCCTACAAGAGTGACAGGGATGTTTTTAAGACCATGTGACAGCCTTGACAGGTGATTTATGAAACCACTTAACCCAGCAGTCTCAAACTCATTTTAGTTCAGGGGTCACATTCAGCCCAATATGATCTGAAGTCAGTAAAATAATGAAAAGAGTAAAATTACATTATAATAATGTTTACAGCTACAAACTATCCTTTAAAAATGTGAATAACATGAATAACCTGAAAT
>JAPTGZ010009071.1:0-10187 GCA_029814645.1 Fowleria isostigma
CTCTGCCGGTCAATTTTGCTCTATTGTCATTGGTTGAGCTCTTTGATTGGATCAATCATTCAGCTCAGTATCCAGAACGCCATTCAATTCAATTCAATTCAATTGTCTTCCGGGACGAGAAGGTGATCCTGTTTGTTGTCCCGCTTCTTCCTCGGGTTGTCCGTGGATGACGCGAGGTTCGGTTACGAAGTCACTGCAATTGACAAACTGGTATAATCATTCACGAGTGACCCTTGGGGAGAATGCCTCCCCCCTGCAACTAATGCCCGCCTGCAGTTCGTATCCATGACAACAGGTCAACATACATACAAGTGGATCAAAGTATGGTCAACCGCGGTACATGAAAACAAAAGCGCTACGTTGAACAGTGCCCAGTAGACCAGGCTCCCAATGCTGCATACTGTTTAGGTGAGGTCAGGGAAGGTTCGACCCCAACACTCGTCCAATCTCCTTTTGAAGATGGAGAGTGAAGGAGCCTCTACTACTTCCTGTGGTAATTTGTTCCAGGGGGTAATTACCCTCTCTGTGAACGACTCTTTCCTAATCGTGATGGTCACAGCCTTCTTTTTCAGCTTCCTGTTATGCCCTCTCAAAGCTGTGTTTGGATTTGGCTGGAACAGCTCCTGCCCTAATTCGTTGGAGTTTAAAAGTTTGTACACAGCTATGAGGTCACCCCGAAGCCTTCTACGTCCTAAGCTGAATAGACCCAGTCGGTTTAGTCGATCTTCATACTGAACTCCCTTCATTCCATCTACCCATCTGGTCGCCATTCTTTGAACCTTTTCTAATGTGGCAGCATCCTTCTTCAGAATCGGTGACCAGGCCTGCACACAATACTCAAGGTGTGGCCTCACGTATTGGCAGTATAGTGGTATCCAAACCTTCTCGGATCGGTTCGCCACGGCACCTTTTAGAGCAAAGAGTGCCTTCCTAGCCTTGTTAGCAGCTGCTTCGCATTGCGCTGAGGGTTTCATATCTTTCGACATGATGACACCCAGGTCTTTCACGGAGCTGACAACGGTTAGTTCCTGGTCACCAATTTTGTACTCATGGTTCGCACAACCTTTCCTACCCACTGCCATTATATGAGACTTGGATGCGTTTAGCGGGAGATCCCACTTTTCAGACCAGCACGCCACTGTGTCTAAGTCTTCCTGCAGTTCGTTCCCATCAACTGACTCACTGATCAGTTTCACATCATCGGCAAAAAGTACGCACGAACCCTTTAGACCGACCGTCAAGTCATTTACGTACAGGATGAAAAGCAGTGGACCTAGAACTGATCCCTGTGGAACTCCACTGATAGGAGAGACTGGGAGGGATAGTTCTTCCCTTACTCTAACTTGGAAGGTTCGTAGGTGTAGAAATTCTTTAACCCACGCACACACACGCTGGGAAATTCCCAGACTCTCGAGTTTTGTATTAAGGTACCGGTGGTTAACTGAATCAAACGCTTTCTCGAAGTCGAGGTATCCTACTCGTACCGGTTTCCCCATGTCCAGTGCATCCGTGATCTTATCTAATGCGATCAGCAAGTTGGAAAGACAGGATTTTCCTGAAACGAAGCCGTGTTGGAAAGGATTTATCAAGTCATATTCCAAAAGGTACTCGCACATCCTCCTTCTGATGATTCGTTCCAATATTTTCACTACCACACTTGTCAGACTTACTGGCCTGTAATTACGTACTAAATACGGTTCCTTTCCCTTATGAATAGGTACTACGACCGCCTGCTTCCAGTCATCTGGCATTTCCCCAGATTCTAAAGAGTCTCTATAAATGTTTGTCAATGGGGCAGTTATAACATCCGCCAATGCCTTCAACATAGCCGGGTGTATACCGTCCGGTCCTGGGGATTTGTTGACCTTTAGGGATGCAAGTTCCCTAAGTACATCACCCTGGGTTATGTCAATCTCTGCCATTCCGGGTACTCCTTGTGCTTCTAGGCATGTTGGCACGGGCACACCCGAGTCGTTCCTGAACACTGAAACAAAGAACGAACGCATATGTTCGGCAATGTCAGCATCATCGGATAGCTCGCGTGTGTCCGTTTTCATTACTCTCGGTATTTCCTTTCGTAGCCTTGCATATGACTGTACATATTTGTATAGCCTTTTAGGGTTTTCAGTAGAGCACTTAGCAAGTTCGCTTTCATATGCTAGTCGCGCATGCCTACTGACCCCAATGCATGTGTTCCTGACAACGTTGTAGTGCCGGAGTTTCCGAACACTAGGGTGTTGGGCATACCTATTCCATGCCTTCTTCTTTTTGTTTGCCCACTTCCTTACACATGATGAGTACCACGGTCTCGTTTTTCTTTTAGAAAAACTTTTCAGCGGAACAAGCTTTCTCTCTAACAGCAAGACGTTCAGCTTAAATTTTACCCAGGTTTCTTCCAGGCTATTGAAACACCAGTCCAACGTGCTCGCTTCGCTTAACAGAATAGCTGAGTCAAGCTTATGGTACATTCTTGACGCCCTGTGATGCGGTATGGGCTGTTCTAAGTTAAGCTTAAACTCTACAAGGCAGTGATCACTTTTTCCCAAGGGCGGGTGACTGACTACGTTTCCTACATCACTGATAAACGGCGTGATTATTAAATCAAGCAGCGATGGTGTAACTCCCTCACGGAAGCGTGTAGGAAACGCAACGTGTTGATGTGCTGGTAGATCATGGATAAGGTCGACGAAAGCTTGCTCAAAGTAGGAGGGACTCGAGGTTGCTTCAACAGTCCAATCAATGGTCGCTGCATTGAAGTCACCCATAAGTACCCATTGCCGTCCTTTAAGTAACACTTTTAGCTGTGTAATGAGCATTCTATCCTCAGATTCAGTACTCACTGGACTCCGATATACACAGACAAGTCTCAACCGTCGCCTTAAAATCAGATCGCACGTGACTATCTGTACATTCCTAGACTCATGTTCACATGGCACTTCTACCTGTCTCAGGTGTTCCGCTATTAGAAGTGCAGCGCCTCCACCTACTTGACCTTTCCTATCTGCTCTGTAAGCCACGAAACCTGGAAACATCAGTTCTTCGTTCTCTACTAGCCATGTTTCAGCTATACCAATTATGCCTGCACCATGAGCTGCATGAAACAGCTCGTCTTTCTTGTTGCGGAGACTACATACATTCGAAAAAAGCGCCTTCATTTGTAGCCCTCCGCCTAGCTGTGGAATTATAGACTCGCATCCCTCGAGTGAAGAACTCGAGGGTCTAGCGAGTTTTTTGACCTGGTCATGTTTCGGGTTACGCGCCTTGCTGGTTCAATAACTGAGAAACTGGGAACTCTGTCTTCAAGTTCCCTTTTATCTTCGGTCTTGTTCGGGGTACTTCGCGACGCATACTCCCTAGGTGGTACAGCTTGTATGTCTTCCTCACTGACAGACGATTCATCAACGTGGCTCTGATCTAAGGGCGTAGGATTGGGACTAGTATACCTTGGTGTCGTGTAAATCGAATCAAGGTCACTCTCACCTTCATCCATGTTCTGAGATGGCGACATAGGTGTACCTCTAGGTAACACTGGGGGAGTGTCCTGTTTGTCAGCCCCCACGGTGGTACGTGCTACTCGTGTGTGGTAGGAGCTTACTGGTGTAGCTGGGTTCTGTCTGTCGATAGTTACTTTCGGCCAGGACTTTAGCTCAGCTCGGGAAGACTGCAAACGAACTTCCCTCTGACATATTGGACTCTTGGTGTTCGGGCCAATATATTCCGGTGCAACGTCTGGTGTTATGCTCACCTTTATGGACAGTTTGTCATATACCTGTTGCTGCCGGGACAAAAGTATATCTCTGTCTTTGTGACTACAAAATTCAATCAGAAGTGGTCTCTGTGTCTCTGGTCCCACCCATTTTCCTACTCTATGTACTCGCCGCCAGCGTACTAATGGAAGCATGCTCGCATTCCTAAGTATCGTTAGGGCTATGGCTTCGTTAGCCTTTTTGCGTACATGAGGGATTACCGACCGATTCTCGGGGAACCCATGTATCAACACGTTTCTGTTACGCCCTAGCTCAGTGTCATATCGGCTTTTCAGATTCTGAAGCTCACCTCTCATTAGCTCTATGCTTGATAGGCACCCTTTGATCATAGACTCCAGTCCTTTAGTCGATTCAATTTTTTGCGGGTCTTGATGAGTACCTCTAGGATTACTCAGACCTCCCTTTGGTTGAGGCGGTTGGTTAGTTGTTCTGTTTTTCGGGGTGTTCACCTTTGGCAGGTCTTGATGAGTACCTCTAGGGTTACCCAAACCTCCCTTAGGTTGAGGCGGTTGGTTATTTGGGCTGTTCACCTTTGATGATGGAGAGGGTGGATTTACAGCTACCGTTTTGGTCACCCTTAATGCCTTCCGTGCATTCTCCCTACAGTTACCACAAACCCATATTAGCCTATTTTCCTCACAGTAAAGCTGAAAAACAGGGCCGGCCAGCTTACTACACTTCTGATGAAACCATATAAGACAGACGACACATTTAATACCTTCTTCAGCCTCTCCCTTACAGCGTCCGCATGGAAAGTTCTTGGTCTTACATGACACTCTAGTTGCTGTAACCGGCATTTTGATTCAATGCACACAGCGATATGACCAGTAACTATGATCCACAAAACACACACTAATATTCGACCAGATATGTCGGATAGCTACTTGTCGCCAGCGGGCACCAGCCACAAGGAAAGAGAACACTCACCTTCAGGAATCAACCCGCTAAGATTTTCCAATACTCGACGACTGCCTCCACACGGTTTCACGAAATTCTGGGTAGAACACGTCACAAGCAATTGAATCTACCTGGTTTCACGGGGACCACCTCTCGATAAGTCCCCAAACAAGCAGTAGAGTCTGTGACTCTAGGTTGGTATGAAGGTTCAGCCTCAATTTAGCTGAACAATGAAACTCTGCGAGATGGACTCGCCCGGCTCTTCTTGTAATGTTCGTTGGGTGTAAATGACTGTTTTTCACGACAATCCACAAAATTCGACGGTTTTTGTGGTCTCCAGAAGGCTTTTTAATTCTTGTCACGCCACTCAGCAAATATTTAACCTTCCCGCGTCAAGGTCAAGGTCAAATACAAATACAAATCCAACGGGGGTCCGGGACGAGAAGGTAGTCCTGTGGCCTGTCCCGCTGCTTTCTCAGGTCGATCGAAGGAAGACCCGAGCTTCGGCTTCAATATTTTCTGCAATGTCACGTGGTCATATCTGAACAACCCATGGGAAAATGCTCCCCCTACACCCAACACTCAACGCCAGCAAGCACAACAATTAGGTACGGATCAACCTGTGGGCTAACGCACCTTGGATTGTTAGCCAAAAACATTTTGCATTTTAGAAAAAAAGCTGTCAGTTAGGGTCATGCCATGGGCGAGACACGTAGGCTATGCAAGTACTTTCATGGCGACTTCACCACAGCAGAAGCTACGAGAGATCGGGGAAGGTGTCGTTCCAGCACTCATCCAATTTGCGCTTGAAGACTGTCAGAGATGACGCCTCCACTACTGTAGATGGTAATTTATTCCAGGGGTTTACAACCCGCTGGCTGAAAAAGTTCTTTCGAATGTCGAGTCGGCAGTAGTGCTTTTCTAGCTTAAATCTGTGGCCCCTTAGTCCTCGGTCTTCTTTGACTTTAAGAAGGTTGCTCAGTGCTGGTTGTAGATTGTGTAATATTTTATACACTTCTATCAAGTCTCCCCTTACCCGTCTTCTTTCAAGGCTGAACAGGCCAAGACTACTTAGTCTCTCACTGTACGGCTTATCTGCTAACCCAGTTACCCAGCGGGTTGCCATACGTTGTACTTTTTCTAAATATAAGATGTCTTTTTTAAGGTACGGAGACCAAGATTGTACGCAATACTCTAGATGAGGACGTACAAACGTGCAGTATAATGGCACCCATACCTCAGGCATTCTGCTAGAAACTGCAGCTTTCAACGTAAAAAGGGCTCTCCTGGCCCTGTGGGCTGCAGCCACACATTGAGCGGTTGGTTGGAACGACTGATCCATCCAAACACCTAAGTCTTTATTGCTTTGGACCGATGGGATAGGGTGACCGTCTAAGTAGGAGGGTGGTGCGTCTTCTGGGTGACTATGTAACACTACTGACTTCGAGGGATTTAGGGGCATATCCCACACCTCCGACCATGTTGCCACTATCTCTAGGTCTTGCTGTAGTCTAGAACCTTTAGCTGCAGAACGTATCAACTTCACGTCGTCAGCAAACATCAGGCATGTGTTATTTAGCGCAACGGGTAAGTCGTTTATGTATAATACGAATAAAAGGGGGCCTAAAACCGTTCCCTGTGGAACACCACTAGTCGGTGTCGCCGGGGAAGACGTAGAATGTCTCACTCGAACTGTAAACGTTCGCTCTCGGAGAAACGCATCGACCCAGTTGCAGATAGTTAGGTTAACTCCGTACCCCAACATTTTATGCTTGAGTAGTCTATGGTTTACAGAGTCGAACGCTTTTTGGAAGTCGAGGTACCCTATTTGCACCTGTTCACCATTATCCAGTGCTTCGGTTATTTCTTCCAAAGCACAAAGCAAATTAGTAAGACAAGAGCGTCCTCTAATAAACCCGTGCTGAGCTGAGTTTAGTAAATTATTCTCCAAGAGATATTCAGATAACTTTCTCCTTAATATTCGTTCCAGTGTTTTAGCCAAGACACTAGTAAGACTCACTGGTCGATAATTCTCTATGTAAGACGAGTTTCCTACCTTTTGTAAAGGAACTACAGTAGCTTTTTTCCAATCCATCGGGATGTAGCAACTGCGAAGAGACTCGTTAAAGAGATCGGTTACCGGGCCCGCAATGATGGGAGCCAGGACTTTCAGTAAGGCAGGATGTAGAGAATCAGGACCTTCTGATTTGGACGTTTTTAAGCGGGCCAATTCCGACCTCGTGTCCTCTTCAGTTATTTCCACTGGTGCCATTTGTTGTTCTGGACATCGGAAGGTTAGAGGTGGTAGAATTGTGGCTGTGTCCATGCGGTAGACTGAATGAAAGTAATTTTTCATCGCTTCCGCTATCGTGGCGTCTTCCGTGAGTCGTTCATTATTTGCGTACACCACTTTGGGTACCTCCTTACGTATTCTATTATGACTTTGAACGTATCCAAAGTAACGCTTAGGGTACATCTTGGCTGAGCGGGCCAGACGTAGTTCAAATTTACGCCTGGCTGCCCTGGTTGTTGATATCGATTCATTTCTGATTGTTTTATACCGCCTGAATCTTCTGTGGCTAGGATTTACCCGATAATCATGCCAGGCTTTCCTCTTCTTGGCCATCCATCGTTTGACCTTGCGGTCGACCCATGGCCGTGAGTTGTGAGTACGTACCCTACGCATCGGGACGCACAAGTCCCGTATTTTTAGGATATTCATTCTGACTAGTTCCCAGAGACTATCCCAATTCTCTGCCTGCCATGTACACTGCTGTGCTGCATGCATTACTTTTTCTGGATCCATTTTGTTGTAGTCGTGAATCCACTTGGCGGTAGGCTTCGGGGTCCGGTAGGCTACTGTTATCTTGAGTACACTATGGTCGCTTTTCCCGACAGGCGGTAGGTGATGCAATTCTATGACATCACTTTGGAACGGAGTGACTACTAAGTCAAGGAGGGACGACTCATGGCCTTCTCTAAATCGGGTAGGTAGCCTCACGTGTTGATAGGCGGCAAGTTCATGGAACATGTCTAGTAGCCGATTTTCGAACGAGGCAGTAGGCGGTGTTGAATCTCTGTTCCAATCAATGGCCGGAGCGTTCAAGTCACCCATTAAAACCCATCGATTCTTCTTGGTTAGAATAGCCTGAAGTCCCTCCAGTAGGATGTCGTCCTCCTGTGCCTGAGATCTAGGACTCCTATATACGCAAACAACTAGTAGGCTGGATCCTAGTTGGATATCACAGCAGACAGTTTGAATATTGTCAGTATTCATTGGAACACTGATACATTCGTGCTGTAGCCGCGCACTAATGAATAACGCACAGCCTCCACCTATTCTCGCCACCCTATCCTGTCTATAGGATCGGAATCCCGGGATATTGAGTCGGTCTCCATCATGCAGCCATGTCTCGGCTACTCCTATTACATCGACGTTACGAGCTACTTCATGTAACTCGTCGACCTTATTTTTGAGGCAACACACATTGGAAAATAAGAGCTGTAGGTGTGTGCCCCCGCCATTCGAATCTATCAGAGGCTGGTATCCCTCGGGGGATAAGCCCGAGGGACAACCCCGTTTTTTGCGCCTGTTTTGCTCCTGGTTCGTGGACCTACGTATGCTCCTAATGGCGACTCGCTTCGACAAATGCGTTCTACGTTAGGCGTAGTAAGTTCCACAGGCTGTGGTGTGCTATGTGCTACGGTGGTAAGGGGAACACAATTATTTCCACCATGCTCGGTTTCAGTTTCCGTAGTTGTAAGAAGAGAGCCGAGTAGTCGACCCCCGGATGTTTCTACAGCCCCTGGAATGAGAGTGGTACTCATTGAAGTACTGGCGTCAGTGCGCTTTAGTAGCCCGTCTTCCATGGCGCTTACTAAACCATCGGGGAGGTACGGTGGTACAGAGTTTGGGGCATTTTCTGGTCTCTGTGTTTCAGCTTCAGCGTTGGCTGCTGGAACGTTGTATTTGTCCATTGCTAACCTTGGCCAACCTCTTTTTGTTTGCTGGATTTTTGGCGGTACCGCTCTCATTTCGGTATCTAAAATATCTGGCGTTATGTGAATAGGGATTGAAATACCCCGGTAAATCCTAGGAAGTCTGGACATCAGAAGATCACGATCCCTGTGACTCGAGAATTCCACTAAAATAGGTCGAGCTGCAGATGACGGAGCGTATTTCCCTACCCTGTGTACTCTCCTCCATCTCATGTTGTGAAGGAGGCCTGCATTGCGAAGCACTGTTAGAACGAGAGCTTCGTGGGCTTTTTTCCTAACATGCGGAACTTTAGAGCTATGCTCCGGGACATTATGGATCAATATGTTACGGTTTCGGCCCAGCTCTTTGTCGTACCTTAGGTTTAGTTTACGTATACACTCTGAGAGCATGCGAACATCATTCACACATTCATCTAATTTAGATTTCAGCTCTTGTGTTTCTGGATTTAATGGAGCCTTTGCATGGTTGGCCACTTGAACCTTAGTGGTCTTGGCCTGCTTATTCCGCTTTTTTCCAACATTACGCCTGCGATCAGCCTCCGTTTTACCTGTCGCTTGAGTTGTTTTGACCTTGTGCTTCTTTCCACGATTTACTTCAGCACTGGGTTTGCGGTCCGATTTCCCTAAACCGACTTGCTCGTAACGAGAAGCTCTATCCATCTTCATTCGTTCGGTTGCCTGAACAGCATTCTCCGTCATTCTAATGGTAGATACACTATCCCCATCACATACATTGTATGCCTCAGAGGGACGATTCCTCTGGCGATAACCGACTGTGCCAGTGGATTTCTGCTTTTTAATATTATCGCCTAATACAATTGCCTTGCGGGCTGCTTTCCTACACCTTTTACATATCCACAAAAGTCCCGCCACCTGACAGTAAGTATCGAAAGCCACTTCTGACAGCTTACTACAAAACTGGTGGTACCATCTACGACACACAACACAAGAAATCCCGCAGTCGACTTCGAGATTGCATCGACCACAAGGAGAACAGCTTTCTGCCATTGTGATTCACCCAAAGCACTAACCGTTGTCTGTCAGCTAAATACCTCGAAGCGTTTATTTAAACTGGATGTACGATCCAATACACTAGTTGTGCAACGCGCTGACGCCAAATGCCAGACACAGGAGGAAACACTTACCTTCCGGGTGTCCGTTTGGGGAAGTCTTTCTGGCAGGGCCACCAGGATTGATGTACGTAATGCACAGGAAAGCAGCAGTCAATTTGATGAGGCTCTGCTTTTGAAATTCGTCAGGTGTAGACGAATGTTTCTTCACCAAAATCTTCCGAATTCGTCTGATTTTGTGGTTAATAGGGGCCTTTTGATTTCTTGCCACGCCACCCAGCGAAAAATTCGACCTTCCCGCGTAGGTTCAAGGTCTTTAGACTAGACTTTAGACTAGACTTGGACAATCTGACAGAATCATAGCAAAACATAGGGGTCGAACAGTTTCACTGCCTC
This sequence comes from Fowleria isostigma, assembly GCA_029814645.1. NCBI lineage: Eukaryota > Metazoa > Chordata > Actinopteri > Kurtiformes > Apogonidae > Fowleria > Fowleria isostigma. The sequence continues at coordinate 10,130 of JAPTGZ010009071.1, forward strand.
AGCACCTAGTGTCTCATAAAACAATGCACGCTGGCACTTCAATCGTTGCTCCCCAAGT
>JAPTGZ010009094.1:0-10186 GCA_029814645.1 Fowleria isostigma
GTATTGTAAAGCGCTTTGAGTACCAATAATGTGTAGAAAAGCGCTATATAAGTACAAGACCATTTACCATTTACCAATATGAGTTGTGGCCACCTCCACCCATCACAACATCTGTTACATTTGAAAACCATGGAAACTGTTCTAATATTAGTCAAATCACGTCTTTAGTGAAATAACAAAATTGTCAAAACTCATCATTGAGGGTATGGGGGGTTGTCAAATGTCGTCATTATGGGGGAAAAAGTTAAAGGTAGTTTAGTTTAGTTTAGTTTAGTTTAGTTTATTTCAAGCTTACGCACTCCATATACAGTGGTAATTCTATATAATGGACAATATTCAATACTGTTCATTTACATCTCATACAAGTATACACAGACATACATGGAAGGATTGGCAAAAAAAGAAAATAAAAATAGAGATGAGAATGCCATATGCACAAATATACACAAGAACCATACATGAAGAATCTACGTCTAGAATTATACATCTAGAACTATACATGAAGAATGTGCATATGAAAGCATATGTGCAAAAAACAAGTAGACTTGTAGAACGTGCATATAAAACTATACATAGTGAATTTTACAGGGAGCGTATACATGTAGAAATACCTAGAAAATATATATATGTAGAATATACACAAGGAACATACACAGAGATGTATCCATTAGGTAATATTAGGAGTACATCACCACATATTATAATCCAAATCAACTTACACCAGGCTAGTACTGTGATATGTGGGACTGTTTCCTATACATATTAACCTTTCATGCATGAAATTCATTAGGATATTTTTTTTCTTGAATGTTTTTATTCTTCTTTAAGCATGAAAAAACAATGCAACTGAATTTTTTACAAACCTATTTTTCTTCGTTATAAAAATGTCTACTCAACTGGACACCACGCATTTAATTTTTAAAGCAAAGAAACATGTATTTAAAACCCATTATCAGAAAGTGATTTACTGTGTGAAAACTATGAAATAAAAACATTTTGAATGCTGTTAATCTAATGTTTTCTCATATTTTAACATTTAATATTAGTTATTACTCACTTCATAGGGATAATATGAAAAAAACCTTTTTGTTCGAGAAAACTGTTATTTACAGTCTAATAATTAGCAATTGATGTACAGTAAAATATGTTTCTGCAGATCAGATTCATCAAGAACGGTAAAGTTAAAGTAATAGTATGAATTGTAATTTTTGGCTGATATGGAACTAAAAACAACAACACTCATTAATATAAGAGAGAACTGCTGGAGAACAGCTGTCCTCTGGCGTGACCTGTATGCATGAAAGGGTTAAATATGTTGTTACACTGAGTATATTTCCACATTCAGTAAATTTTTTTATACAGATACGTCAAAGTGTTTTTGTATCTTTGGAAGCGTTTCAGCAGAATGTATTTATATACAGTTCATATACTAGTGATATCTATGAACTATTACACATTAATCTACTATACAAAATGTAAGATGTATTATTATAATGCAAATCATTGTAACGTATAGAGCTCATCCTCTGCTGAAGCTGGTTTTTAACTAGTAAACCTGATTAAGTACAGAATTTCTGCACAACACATTTCCATTCCAATACACTTATCAAACAAGTGGTGCCATCCAGCCACAACAAACCTCCTCACACGTACAGTATTTCGCTCATTATAAGTAAATGGGAAAATTTTAAAAATCATTTTTTTAAAAATTAACTTTGACCTAATCTTTCCCAGAATGTAATGACATCTATTTTGGGTCAAGGCAATCTATCTAATCTATGAATTGAACCAATGGTTTTACTACTGAAGTGTGAACAAAGACACAACAAAACAAACAAACTAAACCAGAATCAATGACATCCCATTTTTAATCCATAGGTTTAATATGTCGTTGGTCCACGCTTTGCAGCTATAACAGGGTTGAGGTCTGGACTCTGTACAGGCCAGTCCAGTTCATCCACACAACCACACCAAACCATCTCATCCATGTCTTTATGGACCTTTGTGCACTGGTGTACTGTCATGTTGGAACAGGAAGGGGCCATCCCCAAACTGTTCCCACAACGTTAGGAACATTGAATTGTCCAAAATCTCTTGGTAGACTGAAGCAAGAGATTTTGGACAGTTCCATCCTGCACACAGTCCTGACCTCAACCACACAGAACACCTTTAATGAATTACAGTGGAGACTGAGAACCAGGCCTTCTGGTCCAACATCAGTGTGTTATCTCACAAATATGCTTCTGGAAGAACAGTCCAAAAATTCATATAAACAAACTTCTAAACCTTGTGGAAAGCCATCCCAGAAGAGTTGAAGTTGTTATAGCTGCACAGGGTGGATTGATGTCATATTAAACCTATGGATTAAGAATGGGATGTCACTTTAGTTCACATCTTAGTCAAGGCAGGTGAGCGAATACTTTTGGTAATATAATGTATCAGACTTGAGAGTTAAATGAAATGTGTACCAAAAGAGCATTATACAACATGTTTAGGTTATGTTTTGCTAGGAGATCCAGCCCCAGTGTTTTCCATTAATGACCACAATGTAGTCCATTTTACTATAGTCTTCAAATAAATGTCAACTATTGTGGTGAGAAGAGTCTCACTTAAATCTTTCCCACATAAAGACGACATTTGACGACAAACAAAATGTTCTTTAGTAACATATTATCGGTTGTTTCTCATAGGCGTCCTAGGGGGAAAAGAGTGAATAAGAATGCTGATTATGTTAATTACTTTTGGGACAAATTAGGAACATGCTCCCAATGTTAGTGATGAAAGTGAAACTAAACAGAGAAGAAATAAACCAATTTGAGTTAAGGTAAGCTGATTACCCTGCTAAGTACTTATGATTAGCATACAGACCTAGTTTCCCAGTAGCATTAATAACAATGTTTGTCTTTTCCAAAAACATAAATCTGACATTAAATTATCAGTTATGGAGCCGACAGCCAGCTGAGTCATTGTCTTTATTGAAGACAGAAGATGGTCTGCAGCAACTGATAATGTAATACCTGCCAATAACGTAATAATTTTGGCCATTTTAAATGTAATAAAGCCAATAATGTAATAAAGTGAAATGTTTGAAAAAAGTTCGAATTAAAAAGGTTTTCTAAGAAATTAATGTGGTCAATTCATTTGACCATGCAACATCCAACAGAGGCACTGCCATGAAATTCTGAGTTTACAAATCTAAGCAAATAAACAAAATTCTAAATATAGATTTTATACAACAAATAATTCTCAAATTCTCTTCCAACCATATTTAAGGAGAGAGAGTGCAGCATATTACATGGTCTTGATGAATGAATATGACGACTATGCCAAACACTAGATTGATTTTTGATGAGCAGACTGCACAATCCAAGAAATGCAGTCCTATTTATGTATTATTACGTTATCGGCTGCAGTTATTACATTTCAAAGGATTTTTTTTAATGCCATGGCAGTAACGTAATAACTTATTATGTTATTGGTAAAATGTTATCACCTTATTGGTTCAAAAACTTTATTACATCATTGGCAAGTTATTCCGTTTTTGGCTTATTACATTTAAAATGTACACAATTATTACATTATTGGCAGGTATTACATTAGTGGCCATTATTACATTATCTGTTGCTACATGGTCTCTACCAGTGGTTCCCAACCTTTTTTTGTCTCGTAACTCCATTTTAACACCACAAAATTCTGGTGACTCCGGACATTCAAAACTGAGATTTTTTTTTTTTTTTTTGCTAAAATTAATTTGTTTTTGATCATGTAAAAGTTTGCTATACTATGCTGCAGATACATACGATGGCATATAAGGGCCACCAAGAAAAAGAAATTGCTTTTCACTATGAGAATAAAGCTGCAATATTACGAGAATAAAGTCATAATATTATGAGAATAAAGTCGTAGCTTAAAAAAATTGTAACATTATGAGAGTAAAGTCGTAATATTCCGAGAATAAGTCATAATATTATGAGAATATAGTTGTAGTTTAAAAAAACTCGTAATATTCAGAGAAAAAAGTCATAGTTTTAAAAAAGTTGTAATATTATGAGAAAAAAGTCATAATATTACGAGAATAAAGTTGTAATATTACGAGAAAAAAGTAATAATACGAGAGTAAAGTCATAATATTACAAAAATAAGGTTGGTCCAATTCAACAGAAGTGAAGTTGCTGCTTGACTTGTTTGCTGTAACGGGAAACTGACCGTCAAATAGTTTCAAAATATTATGACCCATTTAAGTACAACACTATTTTCGAGTTTTTAAAACTATGACTTTTTTTCTCGTAATATTACGACTTTATTCTCGTAATACTATGACTTTATTCTCATAATATAACAAATTTTTTTCTCGCAATATTACAACTTTTTTAAAGCTACAACTTTTTTCCTCGTAATATTATGACTTTATTCTCGTAGTGACAAGAAATTTCTTTTTCTTGTGTGGCCCTTATACACTGTCGTAGATACATATTAATTTTATACAACATTTATGCAGTGTTGGTCAAGCTACTTGTTAAATGTTGTGATTTAATCTCCCAGTTCCTCTACTAGTCAAGTGGGCCACATTTTAAAATTCATGCGCGTTCATTATGGTAGAGGCAAAACCTGAACACTTGTTAATGGAGACTGGACGTAAACAGTTTATAATTCAAGCAGATTATTAATTACATGGAATTCTTGTTCATAGTGATGAATACTATGAGTCTGATGCATTTTGAAAAAAAATGTGCTGCCAAATTTTTACTAATTTAAAGGGAAAGTCCATGAAATAATCAATAGAAATTGGCTAATTTCTTCAATTTTGAACCTTTATAAAATAATTTTCTGAAGAGGTCACAGAATGGATTCTAATGGATTATTGCTCATAGTGATGAATACTATGAGTCTGATGCATTTTGAAAAAAAATAAAATAAAAAATTACTGTCAAAATGATTAATAATTTAAAGGGAAAATCCATAAAATAATCAAAACTGATCAGCTCAAAACTTTAAGGTTTAAAGTTTACTTCATGGAATTTGCCTTTTAATTATTAATCATTTTGACAGTAAATGTTCTTCAAAATGCATCATACTCATAGTATTCATCACTATGAACAATAATTCTATATAATTTAATAATCTGCTCGAATTATAAACTGCTTACATTCAGTCTCCATTAACAAGTGTTCAGGTTTTGCCTCTACCGTAATGTCTAAAATAGATGTGTATACATTTTAAATGTGGTCCACTGAAGTAGAGGAACTGGTAGATTAGATCAACACATTTAACTAGTAGCTTGACCAACACTGCATTTGGTCCATATAATGTATATTATTATGGATGGAGGCAGAAAAGCCAGGTGTAGATGACTGCACAAAGTGAGGGTCTTACTTTCCTTGGTCAGGATATGTTCAGTCAGCTGATCTTGTATTTACGAGGTTGCAGAGGTGGGAAGTAACGAAGTGTAAATACTTTGTTACTGTACTTGGGTAGATTTTTAGGTATCTGTTGTTGAAAATGTATTTTTGTGGCAACTTTTTACTTTTACTTCCTTCATTTTTACGTCAATTTCGTTCCAATTTCGTTGCTCCGCTCTGGTGCAATGACAATAAAGGCTATTCTGATTCTGATTCTGATCAATATCTATCCTTTATACTCTTTACATTCTCAGAATAGGCTCGTTACTTTTTCAAACTAAATGGATTTGACAGTAAAATATGTCGCCTCATTCACTGTGGAATTAGACAATGGAAACTTTTATGATTTTACCTGGTTAAATAACTGTTGTTTCATTCATGGCAAAAAATGCAGTTTTACTTTTTTAACTTTTACTAAGTTAAAGAGTTTAATCAGTACTTTTTCAGACAAGTAGCTATACTTCTACTTAACCCTTTCAAGCATGAATTTTGGAAACCTTAGTCAAACTTGTTTCTTGAGTGTTTTAATTCCTTCTTGGGCATGAAAAAAACCCAACACAATCAAATTTTTTATGACGTTACAAAATGTCCACTCAGCTATTCATTTAAAGCAAAGGAACATGTATTTAAAAACCAATATCAGAAAGTCATATGAAAACAATAAAATAAAAACCTTTTTAATCCTGCTAATCTGATGTTTTCTCATGTTTTAACATATTCTAATACTAGTTATTACTTAGTTTACGGAGATAATATGCAATAACATAAAATAAATAACACCACCTTTTTGTTAAAAAAAATAAATAAATACCTTGCTAACTCTTATGGTGTTTGCCTGTTTAGATTTTTTATTAAAATAAAAATGATGAATAATTATTTTTTTCCTCTCATACCTTGATTTTATTACATTTTATTTGAAAAAACAAACCAAAAATGAGTAACACTTTAATTTATAAATGTATCTAGCAAATGCAAAATATATCTAGCAAATGCAAAAGGCAAATATTAAACATATATGTTTTTTTATATTGCTTGTAATTAGGATGAAGTAAATGTCTGTTGAGTATTATAAGGTAAAATTGTTTGATTATGTTGAATTAAAAACCCATAAATGCAGTGGGTCCACCACACCCACAAACACTGGCTGAAGAACACAAATATGAACACCACACAAGGGTTAATCTCAGTCTATCAGTTAACAATTGATTTCTACTCCGACATGTTCATGCAGATCAGGTTTATCAAGAACAGCAAAGTTAACGTAATGGTATGAATGTCAGCATTATTATGGGATGGTGCATGAGCAACTAAAACAACAAACTCAATGAAAGTACAACAGAACAGCTGTGGAGGAATTGTCCACTGTAGTGACCACTATGGATGAAAGGGTTAAGTTCAGAATGTGACTACTTTTGCCACGTCTGCCAATTAATGCCGAACAACCCTCAGATATTATATTCTGCATTTTCTTTGAACTTGATTTTTATTGAGAAAAGTGTGTGGTGTTTTAATTCTAATGACATACATATTGAATAATTAAGAAGTATTTTTTATTAGTAATTTTCTTTAGACATGGGGTCCTGACCAAGGTTATGATAGTATTGTATTTTTAATTATAATTTCGTTTTATTTTGTTTTTGACTTTTTCATCTCTAATTCAGTTTGTTTCAATTATTTTTTTACGGTGGGTTTGATGGTTTTTTGTTAGTTTCCTTTTTCCAAAAATGCTTAGTTTTAGTTTAGTTTTTATGAGTTTTAGTTTTTTCATATTTTGGATTATTTGTCAGGTGCAGGATTCCAAAAGATCAGAGTAAGTAGTGTGTAATAAAACTCAACAAAGGATACTATTTAAAAAAAAAAACCCAAACAATTATTCAGCTACTGCAAGAGCAAAATAAATCGATTTCATACTAATCCAAAAGGTTTGTGAACTGATAGACAAAAACAAAGGATATTTCATCTATAATTTCAGTACATTTTAGCTAGTTTTGTAAACACACACACACACACACACACACACAATAGCTTCAGCTAGTTATATTTTTTTCCTTTATTTATTTCAGTTAGCAAAAATGTTTTTTGAATTTTAGTTTTTGTTAACAATTATAACCTTGGTCTCGATCCCAAGGTTGAAGAACACTGGTCTATACTTTGATTTTGATCAGATTCTTGTTTTTACATTAAAAGAAAAACTCTCACACCACACGTCCGTTTTCTTATGGTGTAAAAAATGAAGGAATGAATGAACTGATAACTTAGAGTAAAACAACAGCACTGACAGAATATCATATAGGCAGAAGTTAAAGCACAGTATGCAGGCTGAGGTGACAGTAACCATAGCAACAGGATGCTGCATTTACGACAGTACAATGACTTCATATTGCACATTGTTTTTTCTTTCTCTCCTGATCTAGTTTGATGCCACACTGGATGTGCTATCATCGGTCATTGTCCTCTGGCGCTACAGCAACGCAGCTGCTGTACATTCTGCACACAGAGAGTATATGTGAGTAACTGCACGAGTGTTTAATGACCAGTCTCATTTACATTTGAATGTGTTGTGATGCATTTGCTGTTTAGTTATCTATTCTGTGTGTTTGTTCAACAAGAAAAAAAAAAGTCAAAAACCCTCCATCAGTCCCTGATTTCATCATGATCTACCGCTTAATTTTTATATTCTGTATAGTGTATAGAAAGGTTTAGTTTAGTTTAGTTTAGTTTAGTTTAGTTTAGTTTAGTTTAGTTTAGTTTAGTTTAGTTTAGTTTAGTTTAGGTTAGTTTAGTTTAGTTTAGTTCAGTTCATTTGGAGCTCATGTACTCCATGTACAGTGGTAATTTCATATACATGTACACCAATCAATACTGTTGATATACATCTCTTACATGTGTACACAGACATACATGGAAAGAATGCGCACACGTACAAAAAAAACTTGCTTATAAAACTATACATAGTGAATTATATGGGAAGATTATTCATGTAGAAATACACAGAAATTGCACATTGTAAAAAAAAAAACTACACAAGGAATACACAGAGAGGTGTCCATTGTAAATGTACATAGATATAGCAGTTATATTATCGAACATTGTGTGTACACAGTATGTATAACATACCATTCCACAGCAGGAGTCCCCACTAATATACCACCCCCGAAGCCCAGAAGCCCGAAAGGGAGTGAAAAGAAGCAGAGCTTATTTACCCAGTTAAGGTTATCTGTAAGATGGTTAATCATTAATTTAATGAAATTAATACAGTACACCTCCAAAAAAACATATACAACATACATTTTGGGTTTACAGGTCATGTACTGCCCACAAAGATTGAAAAAAAGTGAACACAATCAGGGGGAGGTAGAAAAAATAGACAGCAACATATTGCATGGAGAATGCATTGTGTTGTTATTTGAAAAACACCCCAGCGTATAAGCTCAGTAAACAAACATCAATACATTGGACCGGGGGGAGGGGATCTGGACGGGAACATGCCAGGTTACAACACAAAGTCCGCATGCAGCCAAAGGGTGTAACGTGACCCCTCTGCATCGTCACATGACCGGAAAGATGTCAAGGTACCTCAGCCTCGAACAAAGTACATGTGTGTGTGTGTGTGTGTGTGTGTGTGTGTGTGTGTGTGACCAGTCTGTGACTGTGTGAAAAGTATGTTCAAAGTTCAGCTTGTCCGTTGTAAGTCCAAACAAGAAGACCTTAAAGATAAGTGAGCAAGAAGATCCAAGCAGTTCCTCCACATTCATTCCAGGGAGAGATTAGAAGTTGAGCCAAATATAAACAAGGCTTCATTATCTTACAGTGACCATGAATTTCAGCCAAACAAACAATATACCATATGAAAAATAAATATCTTTGTTTATTTAAAGCAAAATATGGTGTTCGTCACCAATTGTTCATCAAATCTGTAAGTCCTGAGTGTTAAATAACCTAAGTATCAGTTAGTCTTTCCATGATTATGCACCTGAATCACTTCCCTCATAAGAAACAACTTCAGAATTTACTCCATCATAAGCGCTCCATTTGTTTACATACAAAACCGAAACCAAACTGTCACAGGCTTCATTGCTTCTTGCTGCTGCGGCTGTTCACCACAGAGTTCCTACACAAGTATGGAAACTATGGAATATAATTTTATAAATTTCCAGGTCTGGAAATGTTTGGCAAATGGAAACAAATGTATGGAAAAATATTCACGTTACCAAGACTTTTACCACTGTTGTGTTTTCTGAAACATAAAACAATAAATGTCTAAAAAATTAAATGGATCAATCTGGGCTTTTTAGGTGCTTACTAGTAGGGCTGCACAATATATAAAAAAATATATATACATATATATATGAATATCATGCTAACAGAGTGTGCAACATTCATATTGCATAGACATGCAATAATTTAATTTTTTTTTCCATTATCTTTGTGTTTTATACACTATGAAGTACCAGAGTGGTTTAAGGTTAGCCACAGTAAGACAGAGTACATGTGTCTGAATGAGAGGAACCCAAGAGGAACGATGAGGTTACCTGGAGCAGAGATAAAGAAGGTGGAGGATTTTAAGTACATAGGCTCAACAGTTCAGAGCAATGGAGAGTGTGAAAAAGAGGTGAAGAAACGTGTTCAGGCAAGTTGGAATGGTTGGAGAAAAGTGTCAGGTGTGATGTGTGATAAAAGGGTATCGACAAGAATGAAAGGAAAAGTATACAAGACGGTGGTGAGGCCAGAGATGTTGTATGGTTTAGAAACAGTGGCACTGAGGAAAAGACAGGAGGCAGAGCTGG
>JAPTGZ010009119.1:0-10184 GCA_029814645.1 Fowleria isostigma
CCAATTCATCCCGCGGGCCGGATTGGACCCTTTGGCGGGCCGGTTTTGGCCCCCGGGCCGCATGTTTGACACCCCTGATTTAAACAAAGTCAGCTCCCCATTTTGTCAACTCTACTGCTTCTACAGTAATTATATAACCTTTCTCCCTGGAAAAAATTGTATTTTTCCTTGGTGACTGTGTACTCCACCTCATTGAACAAAGATTTGTTTTTAAAAAAAAATCACAACTGGGTGTTTCTTCAATAGGTGAACTTTTAGCCTTGTTAACTTGAATAAAAAAGTTATTCAACACTCACCTAACAGTCTATAAGTTTAAAAATGTGTCTAGTTTTAAAATCTATGAAAGAAAAAAAACTTAGATCATGAGAAAAATTGATAATTTTGTTAATCTATTCTAACATTTCATATCAGCTGGACCATAAATGTCATTTCCACTAAAAGAAAATGTGGTGGAAATGACATTTTGACAGTATTTTGTGAAATAATGCAGACTAGTTTAGCTGATTAGCTTTGAATTGATACATAGCATTTCATACATCAAAACACACTTATTCAACACAAAATAAAGAAAATCTAAAACACCTACAACGGTACAACATGTTTGGAAATGACGTGCAATAAATGTATTAACCAATCATGCAATATTTAACCTAGTTTTTCTTTAAAAGTTATTAATGAAATTGAAAACTACCTCCATGTCCAACAAGTGCTCTGATGTCCATGTGCTCTGATCTCACTGTATGTTACCATAGAAACCATCCATACACTCTCTCATATTATTTTTTTAAAGGGGCAAAACAGTGCTGTGGTAGAAATAACAGTGAGACAGCTATATTTTAGATATAGAAATATATTAATGGCTAATCTCACATTAATGTTTTAATTATTTTACTGATATTTAATTTAGGTATATCAATAGTTTTCATATAAACCATATTTTTAATCATTATTTTCATTGTTGAAGTTTAAAAGTCTGGACAAAGTGCGACAAGGACAAAACTGTAAATTTTGACACTTCTAAGGATGTTGAAAAGTATGAAAATCAGAATAGAGAGGTAGTACTTTTTTAGAGGTGGTTTTATGAGCTGAAATATTTGCCACCAGAAACTGAATTTAAATAATTTATATTTGAATTTCTAGTGCTAAATTTGAATAATTGCATTAAACTGAATTTGAATCACATAATTCAAATTTGTATTGTCAAAGGAAAAAGAGAAATCAGGACACTCACTTGGTTGGAAAAATTTAAAAAGCCTTTATTTGAATGGGGTTAGAGTAAAATAACACCTACGCGTACCAGTTGAGCTCCCTGTGACTTTTTTTTCCCCCTGATCTTTTGTATTGTCTAAATTTGAGTAATTGCATTGAAAAACTGAATCTGAATAGTATAGTTTGAAATTGAATTTATTGGTTTGGAACTGAAGTCCAATAAACTTGAAACTGAATGTAAGATTATGATAGTTAATTAAGTTTCTCTTAAACTATATTTGATCCTCACTGAAAATTCAACGTCTCTCACATTAAATTGAATTTTTAGAACTGAATATGAAAATATATGCAGAGTTGAATTTTCAGTGAGGATCAAATATAGTTTCAGAGAAAGTGAATTAAATGTTACTAGTGGTGGGAGTAAATAAGTTTTACTTCTTCTCACTCTCTTTTGGGTTGCTATATTAATAGCGTATTGCCGTATATATATATTATGTATATTGTGTTTACAACCACTGTCTCCATGTATAAGTCTCTATGCATATTTCTCTCTGTATATTTCTCTATTTCTCTCTATATTTCTCTGTATATTTCTTTATGTATATTTCTCTTGGTATGTTTCCCTATGTATATTTCTCTATGTATTTTGCTCTATGTATATTTCTCTATGCATATGTTTGTGTAAAATTCTAGTGTTTACAGAAAATACTTTATGTATATCTGTGTACATATATAATAATTATGGTACATGGAGTGCACAATGTTGAAATAAATAATGAAATGAAATGTCATAATCTTACATTCAGTTTCAAGTTCATTGGACTTCAGTTCTAAAATAATAAATTCAATTTCGAATTATACTATTCAAGTTCAGTTTTTCAATGCAATGATTCTAATCAAACAATACAAACTTGAATGATGTGATTCAAATTATTTTTTTTACAAACAATTATTCAAGTTTAGTGATTGAAATTCAAATTCAGTTTCTGGTGACACATATTTCAGTCCATATGGTTTTAGTGTTAGTTTGACAAAGAAAGTAGAATTCGTACAAAATGAAGAGTATTTTTAAAAATATGCCCAAAGAACATAAAAGTACACTTAGTTGAAGAAACGCCCAACTCCTGAATTGTTATGAGAGTTTTCTTCACTGCTGACATTTCCGACCTCCAACGTGACACGAACGCACCACCGCTCTGACGCTGACGCAGAACCTCGAAGAACGTGATTGGCTTAGAGAGTAAACCGCCGCCTCGCGGTCTGCGCTGATTGGCTGAGAACCCGTGAGAATGGGCGGTCCCCACCCAGGACGCACAAACCAACACAAGACAAACACAGTCATAACGCGAACCAACATGGCTGAAGCAGAGACGAGCGAGTTAAGTTCTGGAGGTATTTTCCAGGAGATTTTCACCTCCCCGCTGAACCTCACCCTGCTCAGCCTGTGTCTGTTCCTCCTCTACAAGATCCTCCGCGGAGACAAACAGCCGGAGCTCGGCGAGGTGGAGAAGCCCCTGCCCAAACTCAAGAAGAGAGATTTTACCCTGGCAGAGTTGAAGCCCTACGATGGTCTGGAGAACCCGAGGATCCTCATGGCGGTCAACGGAAAGGTCTTCGACGTGACCCGAGGGAAGAAGTTTTACGGACCAGGTAACAAGCTAGCACCGAGAACCCTCACAGAAGCGGTGTAACGGAACTTTGTGTCCCCATGGAAACAACAGAAGAAGCACAACTTCACAGAACGGGACTGAAACAGCGCTGTTTAGAAAATATTTATTAACCGTTTACAAGTTATCGACTCATTTTAACGTCTACATTTGTTTCAGGTATTTAACAAAAGGCCAATTCGACTTTTGCTCCGTGGAGGACGCCACACCCCCTTTAGCTCCTATTTCACAACACATGCAGGAGTTAGCCTTGACCAGAGATCGTCTATGACAGGAGGTGTCCGACTCTAGTTAACATACAACCGAATATTATATAAAGTGGGCCAGACCAGTAAAATAATGTCAGTAATATATAATATAAACCAGGGGTGTCTGACTCAGTTCAACATACAACCGAAAACTATATAAAGTGGGCCAGACCAGTAAAACAATGTAAATAATATATAAACCAGGGGTATCCAACTCACTTTAGTTCAACATACAACCGAATATTATATAAAGTGGGCTATAATTAAACAATATATAATATAAACCAGGGGTGTCCAACTCATTTCAGTTCAGGGCATATGAGTCCAAAGCATTCCCATTCATTAGTCAGGTAGAAGTATAGATACTAGGGTTTAAACAGACTTCTGTAGAAATTAAAGTATCAACTCTAGCGTTTTACTCGAGTAAAAGTGCTGGTTTCAAAACTACTTAAAGTATAAAAGTAAATTAAATTTAAAGGCAAATTAAAGCCGCAAGCAGCATTGAAAGGCCCTTACCATGGATACATCCAATAAAAATATATCCACCATTCTGTATGGGGCGCTATGTACCAAATTTTAATCTCTCCAATTGAATGCATGTACGACTGGGAGATTTACAACTGATTCAAACTTGAGCAAATCAGTGTTGGTATGTATGAACTGATGTAATTTTTGTAAAGGTAAATTTCCGTGAAGTCTAAAATTTGTGAGAAAAAATGCCATTAGGTAAGAAGCTTAGGTGGTGCTACAGGGGAGGGAGGGCCCTGCAGTGCACTAGCAAATTTCCCCGAAAAATATTTGTCTAAAGGTCATAATGACTAATTTTCTGTTAAAATGTTAATGTTGAAACATGTGGGATGCACTAGTCTACCTGTTTCAGCTCCTCTATGCCCAAATGAAGACATTTGAGTCCAATGTAAATGTATTAAAGAACCTTATACTGAGCATTAGCATGTGTTTCATGGAGCCACAGGTTCAATGACTAGTTCAATGTAAGTATTGGAATGGTGTAAAAAGTCAGGGGGATGGATACAAATCAACAGGGTGTCTGAATGGTATATGTTTATACTTCTCATCCAACCAGTCATTGTTGATCCTCGGGTATCATCAAAGTTCAACTGGTCTGGTTTTTGTTGTTTAAAACATTTTGTCCCATTCAGTTGTATTTGTTGATGGGTGAAAGCAGACGTTTAAATGAACATGAGGAGTGGTCTGTGCAGGTGTTTTGTGTATCCTGTCTCGTGCATCCTGAGGTTCAGTTTACACATTTATTGGTGATGTTCAGAAAATCACTGTTCTGATACAACAGCAAACAGACTTTATATCTGAACAGGTTGTAGAGTGTTTCTGCAGACATGGAGTGGTTCACTGTTTATTACATTTTTCCACCATAATCTGCTCAGAGTTGGACCTCTGTGTGTCTGTGTAATCTCCGACTGTAACCTCTGCTGCCTGTAACCTCTGACCGACTTGTTGACTCATTGTACCAGTTTGATCTGTGCTTCACCTGGAGACAGGTCAACAGGAGGAGTCAGAGAATCAGCTGTGTAATGTTGACAGTTCAACATCCAGGACATGTAGTTCATGCACAGGCAAACCATGACTGGGGCATTCACTATTGTAGACCAGTTTTATCTGCTAATTACTGAAAGTCTATATAAATTCTCATTTGTTCATACTTGGGTTGTTGTCAAGATTCAACTGGACAGGTCATCTATTGGCCAAGAAACTTCATCAGTTCTATAAACCAGACTCATTCATTCATATGAGCAGTGGTCTGTGCAGGTTGTGTTTCATATTAGGGCTGCAGTTATTGATTCTTTTTGAAGTTGAGTATTCTGCTGAAAATTTTAGCGATTGAGTAAATAGTTGGGTTTATTTAAACAATACTAATTGCATGTGCATGGTGTGTACATGCTATGACTTTGTCTTTATTAGAGATACACAATATATCATTTGAGTATCACAATGTACATGTGTGCAGTAGGAACATCGCAGATCCTGCAGGAGGAAAATGAACTCAATGTGTTCTCATGTAATTAAAGGGTACCTGACACACGGAGTCTTCCACCAATCACAATCATTCAGTTTGCTGAAGCAGACCACGCCCCCCTGCACATGGAGTGAGTTGCTAGTAACAACGAAAATCACCAAAAACAAAGAAGAAAATCACCGAAAATGGAGAAGAAAATCGTTGTTTTCCCAAAAGATCAAAATCCCTTTATTTTATTATTGTGAAACACACGTTGCACAAACCTACAGAGTCCCATTCACACATATTACACATCACTGAGGTACAAGAACGGGGGTCGTTTATTGGAAAGACACTTGAACATAAACAAAACCTGAATGTGTTTCCAAACCTACGGCTGCAGGTGGGTTTGGTGGGGCCAGTTTAGGAGAAATGGGTATTTCTATTTTTGCATCACTACCTGACACCATAAAGCCAGATTTCAGCACGGAGCAGGTTCAAGCGGAGAACAGATGCATTGCGCTCCCTCCGCTATTTTCCCGTGGCCACCGGGGTGACCGCGGGACTAGAGGTGGGCAATATTTATCACCTACCCTAGTATCATAAATATTGCCTTGACAATGTGCCATTTTACATTGCCAAGTATTCATACTGTTTCGAAAAGAAAACAGACGGTAGGTGCATAGACGGTAAAGGAGAGGTGCATCAAAAGTCCTCATTTGCTGAATGTGTGCCTCAGAGGCCGATCAGTGGACAGGACTCAGTCTAGTGGTGACTGGTTTGGATGTTACCTTTTTCACCATCATTGATGAGATTTTCTGTCGATCCATCTTTTCACTGTTACACTGAGGTTAGTTGCTAGTCCAAAAACAATGCAGTTTTTCCAGAAAAATTAAGGGATGTAATGTTTTGAATTTGGAATCTCAGGTGTCCTTTAGCAACGTATTCAGAACCTTTCACTTCGAATGGGAGAACGCTGGCTCCCTGGGAACTGTGCACAGTTTCAAAAGCCTTAACTCTTTCCCTCATAAAGACAACATTTGATGATCCTCCTACCTTAATGATGAGTTTTGACACCTCTGTTATTTCACTGAAGATGTGATTTGAACCATTAGAACAGATTCTATTTTTCAAATGTAACAGAGGCTGTGATAGGTGGAGGTGACCACAACCCATACTAGGACAACCGATAAGATTAAATCACACATTTTCACAGTTTTTTCCCAGAAGTTTTCCAAAGTAATGACGATTGCAGTCACCGGAAAAAGAAACAACACGCCAGAAAAATATGGGTAGAACTAGTAACATATACACTGGAGATCAAAATTAGAGAATGATTTATTAAACAATATTTTGATTTTCTCTGAAATAATGTCATCTTTACTGCTCAACAGTTGAAGGACTTTTTGTTGTGGCTATATACCATGCTACTAGAACACTTTTTTTTTTTAGTTTTTTTGGTTTTTTTTTTTTTTTTACAAAATAACTAAGGCATTTCAACAAAAAACATTTTGCAGAAAACACACTGATCAAAATTAGAGAACAACAATGACAGTAGCATGGAAAAAGATTACAGCTAAATTTATTGAAGGTTACAACAGCCAACAATTAGAAGGAAGTGTCCAGGCCTCTGCTTTGAAGGACCTCAGTACATCTGAACCACAGGACATCACTAGTCTCTGGTGTGATTTTGATCCACTCTTCTTCCAGTCTCTTCCACAGTTCGGCACCGTGTCATTATTTCAACATTTTCAGGTTCAAGGAACTGCTTTACCCGTTTTGCTGTGTGATAGGGACATTATTTTAAAAAAAAAATCAATTGTTTAATCGTTCTCTAATTTTGATCTCCAGTGTGTATGGCTTGTTCTGAGTAGGTGTCCAAGGGAGGAAGCATTTGAGGGGATTCTGGACACAGACTCTGACAATTCAAGGTCTGACAAACCTTCAGAAGAACTGTTTAGAGATGACGGAGAAAGAGGAGGTGAGGGAGACGGACACTATAAACAGAGAGACAGCCAGCCAGAACGTTTTTCGCATGTGGTGTTCAATGAACTATTGCATGAGTGAAGTATGAAACATCTTGGCCAGATTGAACTTTGTTCTTGTCCTTGCTCTCGCCACTTCGAGAACACAAACCCATCTCTCTGTTGTGGCGAATGTGGCAGGTTCAAGCCCAGACTCTGCAGACACTCCTCTGAAGACAAGGTCAAATAAGTCTACGGTTCAGACTTCCAGGGTCATAAGTGTATGCAGGGGTTCCTACGGGTGCTTGAAATCCTTGAAAATGCTTGAATATCAATGTTGTATTTTCAAGGTCTGGAAAGTGCTTGAATTTTAGTTTAAATGCCTGAAAACACTTGAATTCTAACTCGGATTTATTTAGCTATTTAGTTTTAAAATGAACTCTGCCAGGTTAGATGGCCAAGCCAGAACTACTAGGTGATACATTCTGGAAAATAAAACTGTCAAAAAAAAAAAAAAAAGAATTATCAAGTGTTTTCAGGTTGACTTCAGGTACATTTTTATCTTAATCTTTGTCTTGGTGCCAGTGTGTCTGATAAGGTGCTTCCCTTTTTTGCATATAACTTTGTGTTCTCCTTTAATTTCTAAACTTTTTGCTATTATTAAACATTTTAGATGTTTATAGCCCAGTATACACAACACAATGCACAGTGCTCTGCATAAATGAGTCCACCCCAACAGATTTGTCATAAAAACTTCAGTTTTTTTTGAGAATTAACATCGTCTATGTGACACTACACAAAATATCATGTTCTCAGTTAAGGTAACGTGCTAGAAAACTATGCTTTGTCCAGATTTTTTAAAACTGTGCTTATGGTCATTGAGATAGTGATTAAAATCTTACTTTTCAAAGGGGGGGTATACTCATTTATGCTGAGCACTGTATATCATTGTGATTAAAAAAAAAAAAAATCCTGAAGACTGTATTTTTTGGATTATAAATCACTCCAGACAATAAACTGTGCTAGTCCAAAAATGAACCATGAAGAAAAAACAAACAAACATGTAAGTCGCACTGGACTATAAGTCTTTTTTTGAGAAATTTATTTGACAAAATCTGAGCCCAAGAACAGTCATTTCAACTTGAAAGGCATGTTATAATAATAAAGAACAGGCTGAATAGGTGTCTGGTATGTTAATGAAACACATTAACAGTTATTCAGATACACTATAGCATAAAGAACAGAACAGGGAGGATGAATAGGAGGAATAAAAATAACAAAAATTGCGAGTCCAAAAAGCAAGATATCATCGGTAGTTGTCACAAGTCTAGAGCGCCCTCTGGCAGCTGTAGGTATGCTTACTCCATGGTCATGTCGGTCAGTGTGAAATAACATTTAAGAACATGAGAAGTTATATATTCAAGTCGCACCTGAGTATAAGTTGCAGGACCAGCCAAACTATGAAAAAAATATATATTCCAGAAAATACGATATATGTATTCCTGTAGATATGGATTTTACACCGGTGCTTAGGTGCGGTGCTGTAAAATGTTTGAAAATGACCCTTAAAAGTGCTTGAATTTGAACCCCGCATATGAAACATAACCTGTGCAGACCACTGCCCATTGAGGTTTGAGTCTGCTTTCCCCCATCAGCAAATAGAACAAAAACCAGACCAAACTGAACAGCTCTGGATGATTACAGGAAGATTTCCTCCTTTTATTCTGAAGCTACATGTCTATAAAGAGAATATGCAGAAACCCACGTAAAGATTAAAAATTATTCAGTCCACAAAGCAGTTAAAAATCATTACGCAGGGGGAAATTATCTGTAAAACTATTGAAACAGTGGAAAATACCAGTTAATATCACAGTCAAATGGACAAGTGGATGACTTTTGAATGTTTTATAAATGACACAGGAGTTGGAGAAGAGGGAGGAGTCACGGATGGAAGACGCCAGGCCGACACTAATAGAATTATCCGATTGTCTCATTAATGTAATTTCTGTTACACCACAATACTAGAGCTGTTTGTCAGGAAAAAAAAAAAAATTTTAAAATAGGGTTCTAAAATGTCAAACTCTGCATCCATGTGACCTATCAATCAAAGTTCAAAGACAGACAAAACAGTCTTTTTCTGAGTGTAGTATTATAAATACGATTTTTGTCTTATTTACTCCTTTGTTGAATGTTTGTCATTTAAAGGTTTGATAGGCTTTTTTTTCTCCTTTGTGCCAAAATTTAACAATTACTTTTCAGTATGTTGTAATTCAACTTCTGATTTGTTTTATTTAATTTATTTTTATCTCTTGAATCATTTTTAATTTTTATTTTGTTTATTTTCAAAACAATTTAAAATTATAATACTAATAGATTTTGAGTTTTTTTTTTCCGAAGTTTGCAAGGTTGTGATAATTGTAGCCACTGAAAAGAGAAACAACACACCAGAAAACAAACTGTTCCCTGGGTAGAACTAGTAACATATATATGAGTAGAACTAGTAACATATATATGGGTAGAACTAGTAACGTATATATGGATAGAACTGGTAACATATTTAAGGGGAGAACTAGTCACGTATATATGGGTCAAACTAGTAATGTATATATTGGTAGAACTAGTAACATATATATGAGAACTAGTAACATATATATGGGTCAAACTAGTAACGTATATATGGGTCGAACTAGTAACGTATATATGGGTCAAACTAGTAACGTATATATGAGAACTAGTAACATATATATGGGTCGAACTAGTAACGTATATATGGGTCAAACTAGTAACGTATATATGGGTCAAACTAGTAACATATATGTAGGTAGAACTAGTAACATATATGGGTCAAACTAGTAACGTATATATGGGTCAAACTAGTAACGTATATGTAGGTAGAAATAGTAACATATATATGGGTCGAACTAGTCACATATACAGTATATGAGTAGAACTAGTAACATATATATGGGTAGAACTAGTAACATATATATGGGTAGAACTAGTAACATATATTTGAGTAGAACTAGTAACATATATATGGGTAGAAATAGTAACATATATATGGGTAGAACTAGTCACATATATATGAGTAGAACTAGTAACATATATATGGGTAGAACTAGTC
>JAPTGZ010009147.1:0-10183 GCA_029814645.1 Fowleria isostigma
TTCAGACCCAAACATAGCATTTACAGTTTATGTAGACCACAAGGAAATGTTTTAAAATGCAAAATTCTATTCTAAAACGGCAAAATATCACTTCTTTAAACAACCATGAAATTGACCCGAATCACTGACACTTACAATATTCAACAATAGTTACAGTCCTAGTTTACAAAGCAATGTATGAGAATTATTTTGTAAAACAGTCCAGTGGGAATATATGTGTGTGTATATATATATATATATATATATACATACATATATGTGTGTGTGTGTGTGTGTGTGTGTGTGTGTATGTGTATATATCCCTAGCCCAGTCCTAATCTGGGTTTTTCCTGTCTCAGTGTACATACACCATATTGGAGCTTTCAAAGCTCAGAAGCCCTCCTTGGACAGCTTGCTGCTCACAGCAATATTAACTTCACTACGAGGAACGTCTAAAAACAGTAGGTCAATGCCAGAGTGCAGCAGAGTTAAGTCAATTTTTAATGTCCCCAAGAGGCAGCTTCGTTTACAGACTGAAGTCAATATGAATCGCAGAAGAAAGAACACTAAATACACTATAAATAAATAAACAAATAAATGAAAAACCGTTGCACTACAAACCATGCACTCCACAACTATTTGACAGGATGGAATAAAAGGAGAAAACTGCAAAAACTGTCAATGTTTATAAGTTAACAAGAAAATGACAGTGTAATTGTCTTCAAGGAGAGTAAATGAGAGACTTCTGCCCTTAAAACTATCTATGCCTTCAAATTAAACACCTGGGAGATGATTTTCTTTTTTTATCTGCAGTTTACGTGTTCTTTCAATGCCTGTCATGTTGTCATAGTTCTATGTGTGTGGTGATTTAACTCTGCTTAACGTCAGCAAGGGGCGACCAACCCTGATCTTCAAGAGTAACCCAGTCCCATATCAAAATGTGAAATAGCTACATGAGTCCACAGTGCAAAACATATCACTCTCACAATTAGGGCCTGATAATTATAAAATGTTCAGTTTTTTTATCCTATTTTTTTCCTGTAGCTGACATCCGAGTCTCGTGACTTTCTAGATTCTAGAGAACACAAAAAGATTTCTCTCAATGAGTCAATATAATGAAAATAAAATATGTATTTCTTGCTAGAAATGTAACCAAAATACATGTTTATGCAAAGGCTAACTCAAAATTAAAAAAAAAAAAAATTCTAATAAGAGACAAATGTCTGCCATATCACGGTCAGAACCTTGAAAGTCATGTGACTCGGATGTAAACCAATGGAAAAGAATAGGATTGAAAAGCATCAGTATTTCCCTTAGAAATTTTTGTTTGTGCAGTGCTGTATTGGCAACCTAGTTATACTAGGAGAGTATGCTCCTCCAGAGGAAAACTGAGCAAAATAACCCTTTAAATTGTGACTTCTGGTGAGTTTTGTGAAAAGAAATTGTCAAATTGCAACTGACCAATCAGCAAATTCAAGTTATATTGAACAAGTTACCTCATTTAAAGACCATTTTGTTTCAACCTTAATTATAACAAAAAGACACAATGAAAAAATAAAACCAAGTGTAAGCAAGTTTCACTGCTCCTGATTTGTGAAATGTTTTATCCATGCAGAGTGACAGAATGCCAGTTGTATATGTATATATTATATAATTATTGTTCAGACAGGAAGTGTGCTGAGACAGATTCAGTGCCTCACTGTTGTGTCTGATGTGCTGGAGATGAAGTTGTGTAGTGATAATGTGTCTCCAAAGTACGATCGTCCTTCCTTTATATCACGCCATCAGGGCTCATCCTCAGATTCTTGGTTACGTATGTTTTAGTTTGTACCTGTTGGGAACCGAATTTTCTGTTCCTGAACGCTCTGATTTTTGATGTCAACACATTGGCCGGTTCGAGATTAGGTTTGGTAACTGGCACCATCATGGTGCTAAGTGGGTCTGAAAACACTGCTACTATATGGACCTAGTTCTAGAATGTTTACTTGGATCCCAGATCATTTAGATCAGGGGTCACCAATCCTGGTCCTTGAGGGCTACTATCCTACATGTTTTAGATGTTTCCCTCTTCCAACACACCTTTGGTTGCTATCAGTCTTCTGCAGAGCTTGATGATAGGTTTGTCATTTGAATCAGGTGTGTTGAAAGAGGGAAACATCTAAAACATGCAGGATAGAGGACCAGGATTGGTGACCCCTGATTTAGAGAGGTCAGGGAGGGAGGAGGTTGTGTTATGAAGTTGGTTAACTAGTGGCTAAAAATTTGTAAAAAAAAAAAATTAGCGCATTATGTTACTTCAATTGTCAGCGATTTTTCATTTATTTATTTATTTTTTGCAGTGGTGTTGCACCGCTGCAGAATGTATAAAGGAGAAACCCAGAAACATGGATATTTTACAATTTCCAGCTCCTAATTTGTGAGACTGACACGTTTTGTGCTGTGGCCAAACGTGGTTATTTCACATTTTAATAAAAGACTGGGTTGTCAGGGGCTACTACCTGCATGTTTCAGATGTATTCCTCTTCCAACACACCTGGTTCAAATGATAAACTCTGCAGAAGCCCGATAACGACTGTCAAGTGTTGAAAAGAGAAACATCTAAAACATCCAGGATGGTAGCTCTCCAGGACCAGGGTTGGTCATGTCTGATGTAGGCTATCGATGCCTCCTTTATTTTTCCCACGACTGTTTCTGGCATAAATGATAAATTCTTTATATCAGTCCTTTCTTTTTTTTTTTTTTTTTTTTTCATTCATTGGCCTCTTTTGAACACCTACAGAAACATTCTAACAGGCACGAGTTGGAGTCTTACGTCCAAACTGGGGAATTCACTGCGATACACTATTCATAATGTGTCTGTTGGAGCTTGGACAGACTATCCCACCACGGAGACACACCGAATACTGATCACTTCACTCTGAACACCTGAGAGACCGAGCTAACCTTAAAATCAAACCGCATTAAAGCAGCTGGACGCCAAATATCCGTATAAGATCAATGAATATCCAATATCTATGAGGCGAGAGAACACAGAAAACCAAATCTGAACAGTACACCATGTTCAAGGAAACCAACCAAGGTCACAACAGCCAATGCAGGTAAGTCTAATTCAGCATGCAAGCTTCAGTTTTACAAGTGTGGCCAATTTGCAATAATTTAGGAGCACTTCTCAACAAACCTGCAATAAATTATATCTGTGGCCACTCGGGGGCAGCATCCCAAGATGCAAACATGCAAAACGTAACTTTAGAACCAGATGTGGTAACTGTGTTTACAAATTGTTCACTTAGAACATTCAGCAGACACAAGACCAAAAAATAAAATAAATAAATAAAAACATAAATCTTAATTAAGGGCATTATGATGTACACAATTCTTAAGGACAAGGTTTTTTTTTTGCTGGGATTGCTACATGATAATATAAGATAAACACCTCTTTAAAATTCTTATAATTGCATCTAAAAAAAAGCCATTACAAGGAACTGGCTCAAAATGGATGCACCCTGTAAGGATCAATGGCTTGATACAATAGAGGAAATTTACTCTATGGAAAGACTGACCTATTACCTACAGATTAAGGAGCATGTCTTCATAAAGCAGTAGAGAAAATGGCTGGAGTAGAAACAAAACAACAAATAATCATTACTATTTGTCTTTTAAATGTTCTGTATTCCACAGTGACTCCTAGTTTCTGGGTTGTAATGTCTATTGATAAAACAAATAAAAAAGGGAAAAAAAAAAAAATTAAATGTGTAAAAGTGGAAGTTAATTGGATGGCTTCCTTTTTTGTTATCTCTCCTATTGCTAACATTGTTTTAATCAGTCATGTCATTAAGATGAATCAGACTGATGAATAATAATTTAAAACAAATGACAAAGTACAGAAAGTTACAAATATTTGAGTCATGGAGTTAAATTCATCCATCAGCAATTCATCTATCACCCACATTCATTCTCACCATGCATTTTTGACATAATCACATTTTGACGATATTTATTTCTTAACAAGAGGACAGACTTGCACCAAAGAAACAAAATTAAGAACAACATACCATCCTCAGAGATCACATGGGCTTCATTGGAATAAATGGCCATTTCTGTTAGGTGTAGTAACCCAAACTCTAACCCTTACTCTGAGCTCCTGCATTTGTTGACGAGGAAAATGCTATTATTTTATTTTTCTTTTGCAATTTTTTTGGTCAAGATCTTACTTTGCATTCTGGAAGACAATGGTCTGATAATAGCTTACTTTTATCAATACAAAATTATGATATTCTGTGATTTCTGTACAATTTGTGTTTGACTTTGATCTTTGACAACCCCTGGTCAAAGTTCAGCAGTTGTCCTGCATTCTCAAACTGAATGTTTAAAAAAAATTAAATATATTAAGTACTAGAAACTCAATTTTTAGTAAAAAGTTCTACTAACTTAAATATTTTGACTTGTTTGACTTTCCGAAATTATAAGTTGCCAGTAATCAAAAGTTACACGTAATATGTAATCCAGATATTTAAAATCTTAAAAAAAAATTGGTTTTAAGTTAAAACTTCAAAATTTAAAAAATATTAGGCCACCAGTTGCATCAGTTTTTTATAAGCTCTGCTAACGTCTCTGGGTTTGCAGTGAGTGTATCTTATACTGGTGTCAAATCAGATGAGTAATGATTGACATGTAGCATAAATGGTAATTTGGGGAATTTTCCCTGACCTTTGGCCTAGAACAGTGTTTCTCAACTTTTTTTGAGCAAAACCCACTAATGGAATCAGGAAGCATCGAGGCCAACATCATGCAGCCCTAGTCTCTACCAACATGAAGTACATTATGGGTGTTATCTTATTTGTTTTTTCAAAATAAAGCAGAGTACATTTTGAGCATTTTGAGCACATTTCCACAATACCGCAATAATAATAACTGAGATCATTTTGGTCACAATAACCCTGATATGAAATTTTTATACTGTTACATCTCTAATAGTGAACTAGTGCTGTATCAATGTTAGCTATCTTATGTCTTGTTCTGTCACCTGTCTATAGTGACTGCAGATGAAAAGCAGTTATTTTTACTAATTCTGGCGTATTTACAAGGTGAATTTTTTATATAACAATGTTATGTGCATAGCCTATATTAGACAATATCTTTATTAATTTTTCACACATTTGATTTAAACAAAACAAAAAAACCATGACATCCTTCACATTGAACAACTCCACATTTACATCACAAAAAAGACAGGCTATGCACCCCACAGCTTAACAAACTTCAACAAAGGTGTCCAGACCTCTTCAAATTCCTCTGCCCTCCCTCTAACCACATATGTCAGTTTCTCTAGTGTGACATAGTTTGTCATTTCCTTTATCCACATATTTATTGATGGTACGTCCGTTTTTTTCCAAAACAGCGCGATCAGCCTCCTGGCCTGGACAAGTCCAAAGTCAATCAAGGTTGATTTGCTTGAACAAATCACAAGGTTTTTGGGGTAGATCCCCAATACAAAAAGCTTTGCTTGGTGAGGTATTTTAATTCCAACAATCTCGGACATGATCTGTCCCACTTCTGTCCAGTATTTTTGTAGTTTAGGGCATTCCCAAACACAGTGAAAAAGAGTCCCTTGTCCTTCTACACATTTAATACAAGTGTCTGGTATAGTTGGAAACCAACTGTTCAACTTTACAGGTGTTATATATGTCCTCATTAGCCACTTGTATTGTAATAATCTCATTCTTGTGTTTATAGTTTGCTTCTGGGCTTTGACACATGCCCTGTTCCATTCTTCTTCTGATATAATTTCTCCAATATCAGCATTCCATGCCTCTAATCTGTCATTGGAGGACTCATCATCATATAAGAGCAAAGTTGAGTAATATAGAGAAATTTGACTCTTTCCCTTAAGATGAGAAAGTGTTATATGTTCCAAATTAGAAAGTGGAGGTTCTAAGTTAATACATTTGTATTTTGAGGAGATAAAATGTTTAAGCTGCAAATATTTAAAGAAATGTTTTTTTATGGATTTGGTATTTCTGACTCAGTTGCTCAAATGTAAGTAGCTTACCATTTACATATAAATCACCAACTTTTTCAACGCCCTTTTCTGCCCAAATTTTAAAACCGCCGAAATTACATATTTTAATATATACAGTACAATACATGTTGTACCTGAGTATAAGTCACAGGACCAGCCAAACTATGAAAAAAAAGTGTGACTTATAGTCCAAAAAATACGGTATTTATGTCACTAGATAGTAATCAATAATGGTAAGTATTATTAATTATGGGGCTTTTTTTTTTTTTTTAGTTGTGTTCAGAAACACGGGTGGTTAATCAAACCAATGTAACTATTCAGGCTTTTTTTAGGAGATAGTTTGCTATGCATTCAGTGTAGGACGTGAGTATGTTAATTTATTTTTGTCTTCTTGAATAAAACATGTCGGGATCCGCTGCAAAGAATTTAAATAAGTAAAGTCAGCAGCACAAACGGGTTGAACTGAAGGTCTGCAATGGTCGCAGTCCCACCATGAGGCTGGGATAGATGTGGTGGTGGTCTTAAACCTTTAAAGACCCAAACGTCCTCAGAAGACCTAAACATCTACCGACTGAAACTGTTTCATACTTATTAATCCACTAATCCAATCAAAACATGTCAAATATTGGTGGAAAATACGGTTATTCATCAGATCAATGGATCAATGACAGTGGATAAAACTGACAAAAGTGAAGAGAAAAAATATACAAAATGATAAATAACATGGGAAAAATAAGTGGAAAAATTGAGTTAAAATAAAAAAACAACAAAATAAACAAAAACAGCCAAAGTAATGAATAAAAATAATCAATAAAATAATAAGTAATAAACAAAATAAGCCTCAACTTTGATCTGAGCTTTTATAAGCATCTACATGATCAGAAAATTAAAGTCAGATTGAATTTAAAGAGGGTTATTATGTTTTTTTTAAATATATAAAAGTTCTAGATTTTCACTGGAAAAAAAAATGCAAAATACAGAGTATAATATTAGAATAAATGGTCATTAATCACTTAAAGGAGTGATTTTTTTTTGCCTTTTTTAAATGTAATTTTTCATCTTAAAACATGTCCTTGTGGTCTCCATAACCTGTAAAGTCTATAGCCCCTTTCCCACTTTTCCCCAAAAAATCCGTTTAAACCCACTAACAATCGGCTTTTGGTGACAGTGGGAAACACCGACCCGCGTCGACCTGCGTCAAACGACTTGGCTAGCGACGCGGGTTAAAATCACCTTCAATCGGCTCAACTCACTAGTTTATGTAACGACATAGAGCGTTACGTGATGCGTCATAACATGGCGCCAGTCACGTCTTATATCACACGATACAACAAAGCTCTGCTCGCATTCGAATCGAGACTGGATTGAGAAACATGTCGCAGCATCGGCAAGATAACGAGATTCGTCAACGACCATTTTGAGGGCGGACAAAAAAGAAAGGACACTGACCGGACTCGCTTCCGTGTCGCTCTGTATTGTTTACTTCCTGGAATTCTGTCGTACTTGTGATGTCATCATCAACGCGATCCCAGCGTGGTGACATCACCAGACGCACAGCGGGGGAAGGGGAGGGGCCACGCAGCGAGGGGACAGACTCGGCTTTTTTTGGTCAATGGAGAAAGGACAAATGCCGATTGTTCGCGGGTCGACGTGGGTTTTAAAAACACGGGTCGCCCTGCTAATTTTAGTGAAAAAGCGGCATATGTTTGGTCTGAATTCTGCATTCATTCAACTCCACAGGTCCATGACAGTAGACAGGTGGAGTGCTGGCCCTTTAAATACAATCAACCATTTCACACCCCGCCCCCTCCAGGATGCTGACTGTGCTGTTCAGCCATCTTTGTAGTTTTCAGGATACAGTACACTGGTCTAGTGATAATGAAACATTTATAATATATATTTAATAATATGGTGGTGGTCCAACTGTGGTTGATGGTCATTGGTCGACCACCACGTAAGAATACCTGGAAATCTCTTCAAAAATCACTGAAATCTGAATCAGACCGACCATTTTTGGTGTCAAATGTCTCTACATGTCTTCACTAGATTGGTGTGTAGAAATATTAGGTGTAAATATGCTTTAGATGTGTTTAAAAATGAACCAGAAATTAGCTAGCAAACTAGCATAGCATCTACATTCACCAGTAAAAAATACATGGAAATCTCTTCAAAATCACTGAAATCTGAATTAGACCAACCATTTGTGGTGTCAAATGTCTCTACATGTTTTTAATAGATTAGTGTGTAGAAATATTAGGTGTAAATATGCTTTAGATGTGTTTAAAACTGAACCGGAAATTTAGCGAATGAACTAGCGTAACATCTACGTACCTTGAAATCTCTTCAAAATCACTGAAATAATAATCAAACTGACCAGTTACAGTGTGACAGGTCTAGACATGTCTTTACTAGACAACTATGTACAAATAGTAGGTGTAAATGAGCTTTAAAACTGAACCGGAAATTAGCGACTGAAGTAGCGTAACATCTACACCCGCCAGTATAAAATACCTGGAAATCTCTTCAAACTCACTGAAATAATAATCAGACCAACCAGTTATAGGGTGACAGGTTTAGACATGTCTTTAATGGACGGGTCTGTTGAAATATTAGGTGTAAATACGTTCCAGATGTTTTTAAAACTGAGCCAGAAGTTAGCAAACAAACTAGCATAGCATTCGTTGCTCTGAAATATAGCATTCGTTGCTCTGAAATATGTGCAATGACAAATAAAGTCAATTCAATCTACCATCGCCAGTAAAAAAAAAATACCTGGAAATTTCTTCAAAAATCACCAAAATTCTAATCAGACTGGCCATTTGTGGTGTCAAATGTCTCTACATGTCTTTACTAGATTGGTGTGTTGAAATATTAGGTGTAAATATGCTTTAGATGTGTTTAAAACTGAACCAGAAATTAGCTAGCAAACTAGCGTAGCATCTACATTCGCCAGTACAAAAATACCTGTAAATCTCTTCAAAATCACCGAAATAATAATCAAACTGATCGTTTGTGGTGTCAAATGTGTCTGTCCTAGATTGGTGTGTATACATATTGGATAGAAATTTACTTTAGATGTGTTTAAACCGAACTGGGAATAATCCGTATGGACTACTGCTGATGTCGTATTCGGAGAGACGTTCATCGGAAGTCTTCACCTTGTTGTTTTTGCAAATGTATTGATGTAACTACTGATAAAACCAAACAAACTAAGTGGAAATTAAAATATATTGATTGACTAAAGGTACATCTGCAGCACCTGGAGGGTTCAAACTCAAACTGTATGAAATATTAGGGTAAAAAATACACAAATAAATAAACCAAAGGAGGAAAAAAAAAAAGTTTAGACAAATATCAGCCTTTTAAAAAATGTTAAAAAGTGATGAATTCATCTGGGACACTGGGTCTGTAAGGGTTAAACCGCCCTGGTTAGTGTCCTTAATAAATGTTGTGATACTGGAGTGAAGAACATTCTGGACTAATCGTCTCCATGAGGACGGACAACCCCAGAACACACCCAGATGTGGAGGAATTCGGTGGTTTATCAGAGCCGGTCAGCGTTTACATCTACTGCAGACCTCGGAGTAAACAGGTACACAAACCAACCAGGCAAACATCGACGCTGTTTCCCCTCACACCAGATATGATGTTGAAGTAAAGAGGATTTCAGCGAGTCTCGGACCGTTAAACCTAATATTCACACATATCACATTCCTGACAGATGGACGGTTTTAGGACCTTATTTTCACCCCCACACTAGTAGAAAAGTGCAGAATATGACACGATTTGATTCATTGTTTTGTCTGCAATAAAACAAACCTGGTCTCATTGAAGTTATTTTCCCATTAATAACTGGAGACTCTGAGTCCGTCAAAGAAAAGCAGAGACAGAGGAAGTGATGGATGTCTGATTATGATCGAGCAGTGACACATCACTACTAATAATACTTTACATGCATGTCTACGTATAAGTATGTCTGGTTTATGCATCAGTGCAAATGACAGTTGAAAAATGGTTTTTACTGGTTTCCTAAATACTTTTTAACCCACTACTAGTGTTATATACTAATGTTGTATACTAGCGTTATATACTAGTGTTGTATACTAGTGTTATATACTAGCGTTGTATACTAGTGTTGTATACTAGCGTTGTATACTAGTGTTATATACTAGTGTTGTATACTAG
>JAPTGZ010009152.1:0-10182 GCA_029814645.1 Fowleria isostigma
TCGTGTAAACGGCACCTTATTTAAAGTGGAGTAAACTTCAGAGATTCAGTGTGTAATCATGGAAAGACTGACGGATTTGGGATACTTAGGCTATTGACTTGATGAAAAATTAGTGACCGAAAGTTATCCGGTTTTAAGATTTCCACTCTGAAAGGTGGTTTCACTTTTTTGCATTTTCAAGCCCCAAAAACAGCAGTGCCATCTAAACAAAAGGCACATCTGATCAAATATTTTGTCACTTTCACCCGAGAGCATTGTTGTGTAAACTGAGCCTTAACCCCTCTGTTGTGTTTGGGTTGGCACCGACCCATTTTAGGTTTTAAATACATAAAAGAACCACAGAAAATGCATTTATTGGAACAAGGCCTTTTTGACTGTCAGAAACCTCTACTTCAACAAAATTATAAAAAATTTTTTTACTAAATTATAAAATGCTCTGTTTGAAATCATGACCTTTGTGTTGTTAGGGTCAGTTTGGACCCAGTTATAAGAATAAGATTATAATTAGAGTCTAAAGTGAAATCCTAAGGTCACCATCACCAACACACTGACACCAACTCCTCCTAACATCATATGAGCTTTAGTGGATTCTCATTTGTCTTTGATATCCAGTATACCTGCACAAAAACAAAACAAAGACAGGAATGTCCATACATAGGAGGTCAATTCAGTCTAGAGTTGGTGATGTCAGAGGTCACATCAGGAGTATACTGTCAATAAAAGGACCAGAGGAACACATCCAACATATTAAAGCCAGTATTTTCATGAATAAGGAAAAACAACAAGGAAACCAAGAGATGAGAAACAAACTGGATGATAGATAATTGTTTAGTGTATTTTACAGCTGATTTAAGACATGGGTCAAAACCAACCCTTTAACATAAGAGATGGAAACCGAAAGAACACAAGAGGAAGGTTAAAAGACCCTGTTTCTGCCTCAGCTTGGAAAGAAACGGCAGGAGACGAGCTTTTTTTTCCCCAGTCTTTGTATTATTTCATCACCTACACACACAGTGCTCCGCATAAATGAGGACACTCCTACAGATTTGTCACAAAACCTTTACTTTTCTTTGAGATCGACATTTTTTATGGGACACTACACAACATATGTTCTCAGTTAAAGAAATGTTCTATAAAACTCAATTTTTTAAAGAACTGCTTATGTTCATTGAGATATTGATTAAAATCTTACTTTTCAAAAGGGGGTGGACCCATTTATGCTGAGTACTGAATGTTTGTCAGTTTAAAAAAAAGTTAATTTCACAAGTCAAATCAGCCACAGTTTGTGTTAAAACTGTTGAATTATCAGACTGAAAATACATCATTCCAAAAACACTATACACCTGGAAATAAAAACTTTAGCAGTGTCATTACAACCGTCTCTAACCATGATTGCTGAAGTTGTTTGTAGATCTTCACAGTAACTGGACATTAATGATTTTTGCCTCTTAAAAAATAAAATTAGAAATTTGATGCTGCAAAGAATGATGTGAAGGAAAAAAAAAACCTGTTGCAGAGGATAGATGTCACCAAGAGATGCAGATCATCGAGTCGTTTCCACACAAAACTAGGTGTTTCTTTTATATCTCTACAACAAACTTCAACTTTTAGACTTGTAAAATTATCAACAGTCAAACGTGTGTAAATTGTGGCACAGTTTAGTCAGGAAATGTTAGTCCAAGACAGAGTCCCCTTCCCTTTTATAATAGATTATTTTGGCCATTATGTGCCATTACTACATTATTATTACTTATCCTACTTCCATAAGTTGTCATTTAAAGTAACACTGACACTGCTGCTACTGACATCCAAACATCTTCCAAATTTGTATCCACTCAGAAAATTTATGAAGTTTTTTCTAAGTTTCACAAACAAAAACACCGCATTTGCCAAAAAAAACTTGTGCCCTGTTTGATCAGCCGTCTAAACCGAGGCCTAATCTGTTTACACTTTGACCCTGAGTCAGCCTGTATCGCTGGCAAACGCCTGAGGTTTGGCGGTCGTGGCGGTGATCCCAATGTGAGCAAACGAGGCCGAGCCGGTGAAGGTTAAATCCTCGAGGCGGGTTCAGAGCAGTTAGTTAAGCCTCCGGTGACAGATGGGGAGCATAAACAGTGACAGTGTCAAGAAGCAGATTTGCATCAGGGCTCGGCTTTTAAAGGGCTCGCAAAGACACCGACCTGAGCGCGAGGTAAGGATACGGAGAGGACACTTGTGATAACGAGCCAAAAGTAGAGTTTCATGGTCAGTAACTGCACTGGGAAACTAATTCCCATCTGTCCTGTCACTGCTGAAGCTCGTCTGGCATTAACCCTTTATAGTTCACCCATAGGAATACTCGGAAATCCAAAGTTTCAACTTTAAAATAACTGGCAAAACCCCGACTCCATTATCAGTACTACATACCCAAGCAGTCACAAGGAAAGCCAACCTCACCACCGCAGACCCCGCCCACCCCCTACGCAAGTCCTTCCAGCTTTTACCATCAGGTCACCGCTGTAAAGTCCCCCTGTCCAAGAAGAACATTTACCACAACTTTTATCAGAAACATTTTAACTCTTTCCCACATAAAGACGACATTTGACGACCCCCCCGTACCCTTAATGACGAGTTTTGACACTTCTTATGTCACTAACAGAGGCTGTGATAGGTGGAGGTGACCACAACTCATACTAGCCCAACCAATAGACTTAAATAACATTTCATTTATTTATTTAAAATTGTATTAATTTTTGTTAATTTCTTGTTTTTTTAATTTAGTTTTGCGTTATTCATTTTTTTATTTTAAAAAAATATACATTTTTCACCGTTTTTTCCCCCCGAAGTTTACTGAAGTAGTGATGAGTGTAGCCATTGGAAAAAAAGAAAACACATTGGGAAAACAAAATGTTCCTCGGGCAGCCCTTGTAACACACCATATTGCCAAAAGTATTCGCTCACCTGCCTCGACTCACATATGAGATTAAAGTCCATCCCAGTCTTGATCCATAGGGTTTAATATGACGTCAGTTCACCCTTTGAAGGTGTAACAGCTTCAACTCTTCTGGGAAGAGTGTGTTCATGGGAATATTTGACCATTCCTCCAGTCTCCGCTCTAATTCATCCCAAAAGTGTTCTATGGGGTTGAGATCAGGAGTTCTATGCAGGCCATACAAGTCTAGGCAGGTGAGTGAATACTTTTGGTATAGTCTATATATGGGCTGTTTTTAGTAGATGTCCAAGGAGGAAAGAGTTAATCAATAGGTTATAAATGGTCACCAGCACACGCACTTTAACATGTTGCACATTTTAGAGTTTTACTTGGATCTCTGTATAAATGATTTATGGTTCAGTATCTTTGATCTCACTAGTTTTTTGGGGTTTTTTTAGGAATTGAATGTTTCTATGTTTGTTTAATCTTGTATGAGAGACATCCAAGACTATTTTCTGTCACGATAGATGTTAAAGCTATTCCAATTCTGAACCTTAAGGCTTCCATACACTGTATTTTAACAATCTTATAAGTTCACAGCAAGGCACACTGTACGACATAAGGTTTATTGTGTGCAGATTGTGCAATGAAAACGTAAGCTGAATCACAGCCTATGACGTATGTGAGTTGACGTGGATACGCAAGAATTGAACATCACCTATTCATTAAAGACAAAAATCCAAGTTGTAACAAAATCCTTGGAAGGAAGGAAGACGACAATATGGACACGGTCATGACTCGGAAAGAGAAGCCAACTTGGGACGCCAATTTGGCAGAGAATTTGAAATAAGTAAATGTTAGCATCTGCTAGCATTTAACGTTAGCATTTCCTGTTATGGTCTGTCATTTTCAGTGTTGTTCCGATTAGTACCTCATTTCATACTGCATTTCTATTGGCCCGTTAGCGGACGTAGGTCGCAGCAGCAGCAGTCACACCAAGAGATTATCACCCCAAATTTCTGACAGAATTTTATCACAGGCTGTCTGTGGTTGCAGGAGCGTGACAACAGCTGTCCTTGAACTGGTCTTACAGTGCAACGTAGGGCCACTGATTTACGGCCAAGACCAAAGATATCACCACAATTCTCACGATTGCCATCTTTCATCTGAAACGACTGAAAATCGTACAGTCTGTGGGAGCCTTTAGTGTGTTATTGGACATGCGACTTTATTGACTTTGTGAAATCTTTCTATATTTTTTGACGTGTTGAAAATCAAGGTCATTGAAGTTACATTTGGTTCTTTACCCATTAGTGGCAAAAAAAAAATCCAAAAAGTACATATATACACCTAATCTAAGAAATGAGGTGAAATGTTCAAGATTTTTTATGTTCTTATTTGTTACCTCTGATGATTAATTTGACCCTATGCACTGTACAACCACACATATACGATCTGTATTTGAGGACTGAATTGAGGAATGGGGTGGGCATGGGAAAGGAATAGAAACCTTGACTGTCACAAGTTAAATATTTCAGCTCTTCTATACAGTCAGTTTTATGTTTTATTTTGTATATGCCCATCTGCAATGTATGCTGCAAACAAAATGTACATAACTAATGGAAAACCCAATAAATATTGTTAAAGCAAAAAAAAAAAAAATCCTAAAAAAAAACACATGTAAGGTGAAAGGAACTTATTGATTTACGCATAAAATCCACGGAGTTTGATCAATGACAATGGACCGAGATGCTTGTCTTCAGTTAATGATATCTTTGCTTAAAGTCATTTTGTTTTCAGTTTTCTGTTTCTGATACAACCCAACTTTAATTTGAGCTCTTATGAACATCTACATGATCAGTTAAATATAGGAAAATACTTTATTTTCACTGGAAAAATGCAATATACAGTGATATGATAATAAATGGTGATAAATCACTTGAGGTTAAATATAGAGAAAACTGCCACAAAAGTAGCACTGGGTCTTTAGGGATTAAAAACAAAAAAAAAAATGTAAAAGGTGACCGCAAACTGTGCAGAAATCATCACCTTCTTGTTGTGTTCCAGTCCTGTTTTCAGTTCAACGCATGCCGCAGAGTTTATGATTCTCTCTCCTCGTGCTATAGGAGGAGTCATCTATATGTAAAACAGGCCGATCTGCAGGTGGACGAATGCGGTCATAATGAAAAACATACAGATGAACCATGTGGAGCAGAATCCAGGTCAAATACTCTAACCTTCAAACACATGAGTATCTACTGATCTGAAATGTGGAATAACGTCGGAACCGTTAATCCACATTTCAATACATGTAAATAACAGGTCTTTTCATGGTCATCAGATTATGATCCATTTGGACGTTCAGAGGCTCTGTAGGAAACACCATCTTCTGGAGCATCGATTCACCAGTAAAACCCATGTAATTTGACAAATAACAGTGGTTGTAGACGCTCATTTCAATGTCCAGTTAATGATATATTTTACTGAAAGTCCTCATTTTTCAACATAACCTTTGAATTTACACTGAACATCTACATGATCGGGGAATTCAATAGAAAAATACCATAGTTTCACTGAAAAATACAATAAAGACTAAATGTGGGAAACCATTTGAAAGTCACTGCAAAAATAGTTCTAGGTCTGTGAGGTTTACAAAGAAATATAAAATTACATAAATATGAGATCATAAACTCAAAAAAAGACATAACTGCAATTGTCATTTCATTGTTAACTTATATGTACAGAAGTATCAGCATATATTGACTATAGGGGTTTGTTGCTACCAGGGAAACATTATGACAAATGTCCCGATTATGATAAATATCACCATAGTAAAAGTTTTTGTCGTTAGAATGATTAAAAAAAATTTAAAAAAAAAGCTGTATTGGATTGTTTGCATAAATAATAATATGAACAAAATTAGTCCTAAGTGTTTTAACTAGTCATATTTGTCTCATTTTGACCATAATTAAACCATCTGGTTATTTCAACTCAACGTAGGAAGAAAAACAAACCTTTAAACATTGTTTTTTTAATTATTATAATGGGATGATATTGAACAACAGAAATTCAAAGTTTATCAAGCTGTATGTGTAATGGAGCCTAATATTTTTGTCCATAGTTTGTTGAATACATTTTCTCTATGTGCATATAATTCCCCCCCCCCCCTTGTAATGGAGTTGTAAGGGTAAAAGTTGAAACATTCCCCTATGAAATGAAATAAAACAACCCTTCCAGACCTGTAACATCATCAGCCGATGCCAATATAAGCAAATGCCACAACTTTAGCCATGTTTATACAGAGATCGTGGAAAAAAAAGGTCAGATAGTGATTCCACCTTTTTTCCACCGTTGACTGATTTCCACAGACAAGACAAAAGGAGTAACAAGCGAGATAGGCTGGACTTTTACACAGCGGACCTACATTCTGGAGTCAAAAGGGGTGGTGATGCAACGTATAGTGTGATATATAACTTGCACCTCGGAAATACCCTGAGCATTGCAGTGTTGCTAACCTCTCCAGAGTCGACCCATCTTTCACTGTTCCACAAATGTTAGCATAGTTAGCATGGTAGCATGGATAGTCCTCCGTCTGAGGTGACACTAGCTGACAGATCTCAGCGTCTCCCCGGTTCCATATCTCTCTGGTCGCGTTGATATGTTTGTTTACTGTACACAGCCTGTGCTCATCTTTAACTCCCCCGGTGTGGGGGTCGCACATGCAATAAGTCACCAAAACATCACACCTTGGTTGCAGAAGAGGTGTTTCCTTCTACATAGTGTGAAGTGGGACCAGAGTGGAGGAAAAGTAAAGTGTAAATGGCCTCGCTAGTAGCTGAACTAGCAATCCAAACAGCTAAACACAGATCCATGAACTTCAGAATCCAGAGGACATTCAATGGAGTTTACTGAATCCTTCTTTGTGAAACTAACAATACAGAAAAATGGACATATTCATATTAGAGTAAATAAAATCATAGGCTATAACTAGCATATCCTCATATGTATGACAGCTGTTAGCATAGCGATTAGCATATGCTATTGTGCATCTGAACGTTTCCTCTCAAATATGCAACCAGAAATGAATGTATAAAGTGTTTAACCACTTCGATGATGTAATACTTACAGACGACGCTTATACAAAAAAAGAGATGAAAACCAGTAGAATGATACTTCCATAAACTGTAGTGACAACGTTTTTATCAACTTCCGGTCTGATTCTTCTCCTACTGTCCGAAACAAAGTGAACTCAGATCACTAGATGGCTATAAGCTCATCATCTACAGTGAACATGAAGTGTTTTCAGTTTTACTACAATCGTTTTTACTTTTAAAAAAAGGAGCACCAGCATCAAGGGCAGTTTTTCCGTCTTGTATCCCCCTTGTATGTTATTGTCTTCATGTTAATCTCGGACGGTTGGAACTGGCAAGATGAATCTACCAAAGGGGACCAATAAAGTCACCTTGAAATGTGAGCATCAAGGGCAGTCTTCAACTTTTCATAAAATGGTCGACGATACAAATCACAAAAAGGATGATAAATCCGGATTAGGAGTTTGAGTTAAAAAATGTTGGTAAAATTTGAAGTCACTTCAGCAGCAAGATGGCGCTTTGACAGTTTGTACAGCCTGGGAGGTTAAACAAAACTGATATTAAAAAAACACAAAAATGAGTGAGTTTATAGTGAGTTGGTCCGTCTCACACATTAGGTCAATTCTAGCTGCACATTTTGACATTTTCATATTGAGCAAATTGTTAGGACTATGTAAAATAAATCACACATTCAGAACACTCACTCGACACAGCGGTTAAAGGGTTAATGCTCAGTTTCTGAACCATCTTCTCATTGTCTCCACCTCCAGCTGGTTAAAACCTGCAGGTGGATGGGTGGTCTGTGATGCGTATCAACCGTTAACAATAGTCTCAGTAAAAAGGCGTATGAGGTAAACATTAGTCCAGACTGATGAGCGGTTTTATCCCTAATCCCAAACACTAACCCTGATTTATTTAGCCATTAACCTTCTCAGTCGAGTAAATCAGTCTGTAGGACGGCGAAGGGCTTGGCGTTGGTCCATCACATCCTCGGTATCAAGCCCGGGCCTCCAGGCAGGATGGACTTTTTAGCAGAATCGTCTTTGTCTGCCTCCGCACCGACACTTCATAAACCACAGAAGAAAAGACCATCTGATCAGAGTCCAACAGAGATCAACTCCAGCTCTGTGTGCTTCTGTTTCAGTCCGGCCTCATTGTGGCGTGTTACTACGGTTACGTGGACATAGTCATGGCCCTGTCTCAGTGTCCTTACATCGACGTCAACTGGCAAGACAACGAAGGGAACACGGCCCTGATCACCGCCGCACAAGCAGGTAAACGCACAACGAAAGGAAAGTCTGGGTAGACCATGTAGGACACGTTACCGGTGT
This sequence comes from Fowleria isostigma, assembly GCA_029814645.1. Taxonomy (NCBI): domain Eukaryota; kingdom Metazoa; phylum Chordata; class Actinopteri; order Kurtiformes; family Apogonidae; genus Fowleria; species Fowleria isostigma. Next base: position 8,334 of record JAPTGZ010009152.1, read on the forward strand.
CGAGATGTAGATTTACATGAGATTTAATGTCTTTATAGTTAGTTTTATTGAGATACATGGACACTATCAGTACACACATAAACCATCCATCACCATGTAACGGCATCCGAACATTAAAAACACAACCAAGGCTCCTGTAGTCAACGACATATTTAGAGACCATAATTAACACTTATTTGACCTGTCAAAGTCACTCAAGGTTAAAGGTCATGGCCCAAATGAAAGCCCATATATGATTTCTTATCTATTGCAATGTTAAAATGTTATTTAGTGTTTGAATCTTTACATTGTGTTCAATTGACTGATATAAGTCACTGTATTTATTAATTTATGGCATTTATGGGTCAATGACATGGTCGCACCACATGATATTTGATGAAATGGACATCGGACAAAGTTTGTATGTATATTATGAGAGAAATATAACTGCAAAAGTTTTGCAATTTTGCACAGGAATACAAAACACTTTGTAAATCACGGCAAATAGGGCAGAAAATAAATTATAATAGATTTAGAGTCATTTAAAAACAGCAGTCATGGCTGGACGGTCGCACCACATGATATTTGGACACTTTAAATGACAGAAAAATTGCAAATAACTCCTGATTTTTGAAAAGGTGAAGTGATACATATATAGGAGAGATACGACATATAGATTGTATATTTTTGTACATTTAAACCTTTTTTTTAACTTAAAAAAAAATACTGCCAGACAGAATATTTAGACGTCATGTCATTGACCCTTATTCATTGTGTTTAGATATTTTATAATGTTCAGTGTGTTGTTTTATAGTGTTCAAAAGCCTGACCAGGGACAAACACTGCAAATTAGCTGAAGCTAGACAGCTTATATGCACCACATTTTCCCTTTGGTGGCAACGCTGTATGTATCGTAAATTATTCTGATCATATATGACCGATTTGACCCATTTGAGATGGAAATTGTTTGTACTTGGAACCTGAACTCAAAGGATTATTAGTATCTTAAGAGTAATTTTTACATCGCACAAATGCATCCCTCGGGCCAAACTGGACCCTTTGGCTGGGTCGCATGTTCGAGACCCCTACTTTAAATCTTTTTACAAGTACGAGTTGGATTTTCTTCTCACACAGAAATAGATTTTTATCAAACGGGCCCCTTCGGTAGAATTTCAGCTGAGGTCAAAGGGTCGGACAAACAGGTAGTCAAATCAACCTGGATAAGTGAACAACAGCAGGTGTTTGGATTGAATGTCTGCATCTTGTTTGTAAAAATAGAACCCACTTATGCTCATTTAACACCAAATAATGTACACAAAGAACAACCTGCTACAGCTGTATAGAAACCAACAGAGGGTTGGACACATGGTCCATCAGGTTTATGGTTTGATAATATTCCTAAATAAAGTTCACTGCCAATAGACCAGACCGTTACAATTATCTGATTACCTCCAGTTATGGTCATGTAAACCGACTCATTGTGATTTATTCTTTATAGATTCAATCCAATTTTTATTTCTAGACCCCAGTATCACAACACAGTAGATACAGTGTACCTGGTTTAAGGTGATTTACTGATATGTAGAAACAGGAATGGTTCAGTTTCCCATACACTAAGTGAAGGTTTGGGGCAAAATGGAGGGAAATCAACAAAAACGGTGCAAACGTGCAGGTCAAAAACCAGTTCTAAAAGGTGGTTAGAGTTGAAACCACTATATGTATCATGAGAACAGACAAAAAGCACAGGTCTTTTTTTCCCTTTTTGAAGACAATATAGGGAGATTTAAATGTAGGTGTTGACACCTCAGAGCTCACAACCAAACTGAAGTGGAGGTTTTTAGGTCTTTATATCCACACCCACTCAGGACGA
>JAPTGZ010009204.1:0-10178 GCA_029814645.1 Fowleria isostigma
GATACTCTGCATCCCTTCATCTAACTCACTCCATCATTCCTCCTTCTCTTCTAACTCCACCCTACCTGTGGAGCAGAAGCACTAACTCCACTGAACATGACACCTTCAGTTTCTAACTTGAGACTCATCACTTTGTCTGACACTCTTTTCACTTCCAGAACATTCCTGACAAACCTCTCCTTCCAGATGACTCCTCCCCCATTCCTCTTCTCATCGACACCATGATAAAACATCTTAAACCTGCTCCTAATCTTCTAGCCTTGTTCCTTTAACCTGGTTTCCTGAACACACAGTACATCCACCTTCCTCCTCTGCATCATGTCATCCATCTTTCTATCTGGTCCTGTCATAGTTAACACATTCATAGTCCCTCCTCTCAGTCCTAGACTCTTGCCTTTGCTTTTCTCTCTCTGCCTATGGACACACCTCCCACCTTTCCTTCTTTGACCAACAGTAATCCAACCTCCACCCTGTTGGTGAACACCACTGATACCAATCATTGTTAACACGGGCCTCGACTGATCTGGTATGGAAGTCATTTGAGTGATTCATAAGATTAATTTGGCCTAAGTTTTACATCGGATGTCCTTCCTGACACAACTTTCTGTATGTATCCAGGCTTGGGACCAGCGTAAGAAGACCCTCATGGCTGCATTTAATTTCAGAGGATATAAAGGTGTTAAATGTCTGATCAGAAAGTAGAAGCATATTAAAGCGCCACGTGTGATAAACTGGAGATGTACCTGTTAGAAGCATTGTCATCAGAAGAGGTACATGTTCACAAATAACAAAGCTTGATAATGACATTTCTTAATCAAGGGTAATAGTCTTTTATCTATGAAAAAGTAATCGATGCTGGAGTAGCTTTTATGAACTGGAGAAAAGAAGGAGTAATATCACGATGCAGGGTTGCATTTGCACCACACATGGGCTAGTCCATATGTGTCCAGAAACAACTGGCTTGTGTGAGCTGCTTTGGATTGAGCACTCCGATCGAGTGATGGTGACATTACACAGTTCATATCATTGCCTAGGATGAGGTGGTGTGTATCCAGACAGGATATTTAGGATAGAAAAGATTTTAAAAAATGTATCGTCATCTAGATTAGGAGCATAGACATTAGCTGAGATGATGGGAGAATTGTACAAATAACCGACTACTGTAACAAATCTGCCCGCTGAATCAGTCTCAACATGGAACATTTTAAGTGGTGGGTTTCCATGTGTAATTGCAGAACCTCTGGATTTGGAGTAAAATTTAGAATGATACACTTGTCCTATCCAGTTGCCTTTAAGCCTGAAATGGTCTAATGTTTTTAAGTGTGTAAAACTTTCTAATGCTTCACAGAATTGTTTAAGGATTTAACATTCCAACTCACAAAAGTAACCTGGCAGCTTTCTAAATTATTTGGTGAGTGTGACTTAGTTTTATAATTTCTAGATTTAGGATGACACTGAATATCGTGGCATCTAAAGGACATTAGCTTTGATATGTAGGAGACGTAAGATGTAATATAGGATACAAAGACAAAAGAAAAAACCCCCAAAAACATTAAATGTAGGTTAAGTGGTGCACGTTCCCTCCGTGTAGACCTACCTGGTGACGCCGAACCCACTTATATCCACACATGACTGTACTTATCATGAAAGCTGCTAGTTACCACAGCCACCCTGCACAACAGTTCAAACTGGGCATAATAGAGTCAAACACTGTTTAACAACTTTCAAACTATTATTGAATAGGAACTCTTCAAAGAACCAGTTGGAATATTTATTATCTACTAAAGAGTAAATAAAACATGCCATATGTGATATAACTGCAAAGCCAAGTAGAGAGAGAGAGAAAAACAAAGAAAAAAAATCAGGCATCTCCTTAACTAATGTTTACCTAATAGAAATTAGATTTTTCAGAATATAAGTCAAAGCAAACAAATAGTACAGAAATCCAGTCACTTAGCAGCTGATACTGCTAACATGTCTAGAACAGCATTTATAGTCTCTAAATGTGTCCAAGTCAAGTCTTACATGGATGATGCATTATTGTCCTGCATAATTTTGGTTTTTTCATAGGATAGAGCTTCTCTTGCATCAACAAACTCTTTTGTTTGTCCGTTAAATGTGATGCAAAATCTGTCCAGATGTGTTGTTGTGTAGCAGACTCCCTCTGTCCCATGCAGCATAGTCCTGACCTGGTTGGATGCGGTCTGGCCTGGGCCCCACTCGGTGGATACCCCGGGAGGATGAACACGGCAGCGCCCTTGTTCTTCAGCAGCCCGGTCTCCTTTGCCCGACGTAGGATTTCATAACATTTGGAGGGATAGTGTAGGGCTGCTATTATAGGTCGAGGTTTTCTGTCTTGGCGTCTGGGCTGCAGACCAGGATCTATCAATCAGGATTTTTTTCTCAAGACCCAAAACTTCTTTCAGCATTTTTGACACTGAGACTGGAGAGCTGCAGCTCCATTTTTCTGCCACGTTCAGGATACGAATGTTGGACCGGCTCATCCTCCCCTCCATGTCCAGGCATTTTTCCTGCAGGCTTGTCACTGTAGATTCCAGTGTTCTTACACTTGTCTGCAGTGCGGTGATATCGTTGAATGATTTGAAAGCCCCACCTCCTTGTCCCTCATGGTCGACTATCCAGTTCAGAGTAAAGTAGCACAGTATTATTAACAACCTCCGTCCACAGATGCTAGCTCTGACCTTAATGATTTCAAACTCGGCTGCTAAAGTTGACTTGAGTTCTGTTTTGAAAAGACCAGCCAGCTCTAATTTAAGGGATGAGAGAATCTCCGCCTTCAAATCCACCATGTTGCTTCTTGTTCAGTCTGGGAGGACAGACTAATGTCTGGGGATGAACTTGGTTTATTCGCAGGGTCTTCCCAGTGTATTTATTTTTACATAGTTTACTTGCCATTTGCTAAATTAATTAAATCCCTTATAGTTAGGGATTTAGATTGAAGAGCATCAATCTGAGGATGTTTTGGCAGTAATTAGCACCCAAAAACATGGTTTTAAGACAAATTCTTGCAGAGCACACTTTTCTGCTTCCTACTCCATGACTAGCTCTCTAGCGCCCCCTGGACTGTGTCTTAACCACCAGCATATCCTTCCTTCCTTCTCAGTAATCAGACTCTGATTAGAAGCTGTTGCTTAGCTCTCACTTTGTCATCATGCCAGCAAATTAGCTGGTCAGTGCAGTGTCTTTAAAAAGACGGTGTTATGCTCTAAATAAGGAGAGTCAGAAGCCAAAGGTCTGAGATCATGTTTACAGTAGATTTATGTTGCTAGACTTACTGAAAATAACATTTTATTAGAATCAAGTAAATGTCTGTGGTGACAGCTGCTCTACATGAGTTCACAGTAAGTGGGCATCCCAACCCGATTCTGCCCTGGTGGCACCTGGTCTCGTTGTGCTCTGGTAAATGGGTTATTACTCTGTGTCTGGTCGATAATCCAATCAAGAGGGCTGATTTAGTTATCTGAGGCTTTTCTGACCCACAAAATAAACCTCCTTAGGCTACATCAATGCTTATTTTTAAAAACATTGTTTTAATAATAAATTTTTGCAGAGCTTTAAAAAAAATTAAAGCCGCAAGCAGCCTCTGAAGGCCCTTGCCCTCCTTTGCAACCACCTCCCTTGGGACCACTAAGGCCACCCAAAATTTCAATGACACTATATTGTGCAGTCTGACATGTCCTCCTTCTCTTCATCCTCTTCTTCCTTTTCCTTAGCATTTCAATAGTACATTTTTGGTGTTGTCACAGTAGCATGATTGTATATAGGGGTGTGTCCTCTTTGGCTTTAGGAGGCGCTATGATGCTACATTTTAATCTCTCCCACTGAATTGATGTAAGCCTGGGAGATGTACACTATATTTAAATTTGAGCCAAATCAAAGTTTGTAAGGCTAAACTAATGCAGTTTTTGTAAAGGTGTACTTGTAGGTGCTCATATATACAAACGGATGCAATTAGTGTAAAGGTTGATTTGTAGGGGGTGCTGTGGTGCCAAATTTAAATCTCTTTCATTGAATGGGTGTAGGCCTGGGAGATTTACCACTGATTCAAATTTGAGCCCAGTCAGTGCTCATATGGCCAAACCAAGTCAATTATTGTAAAAGTTCATTTGTAGGGGGCGCTATGGTGACAAATTTTATTTTCCCCCATTGAGTGGGTGTAGGCCTCAGAGTTATACAAGTGATTCAAATTTGAGCCAAATCAGTGTGTCGGAGTTGATGCAATTTTTGTAAAAGTACATATTTAGGGGGCACAATGGTGCCAAATTTCAATTTCCCCCATTGAATGGATTTAGGCCAGGGAGATGTACAACTGATTTAAATTTGAGGGAAATCGGTGTTTGTATGTCTGAACTGATACAATTTTTCCAGTAGGTAAATTTTGACAAATTCTTCGGAAACCAAACTGCTTCGTGACACAAAAACTGTGAAATCTATCCAAATATTTTGTTTAACTTTTGATGCCCTACTTCTCTAGATAATCCACACCAATTTTCAACTCATTTGGTAAATGCCCTAGGAGGAAATAGTTAAAGCACGATATCATCAAAAACGCTGACTCAGCATTTGGGGATTTTCAATCGAAGATGGCTGACTTGTGGTTGGTTTAGGAGCATGGCCATCATAATATTTTTGTTTTTCTTCTGATGACGAATGTGTGTACTGATTTCCGTGGGTCTACGACAAACTTTATGTTGGATGAGGTCCCACTTGTGTGATGTATTTTCACTTTTCAAGAGGGTGGTGTCATGCCATTTTTTTACAGACGATTATAAAACCTATGTGTAAATTCAATTTTATACATTTTTGAATTTTGGGCAAAGTTTGGTCAGTTTTCATAAATGTTCAGGGGATCAAATTTGAATTTAAACCTCAAAATGGAAAAAATAGTAAAAATTAAAGCTGCAAGTAGCATTAGGCGGGACCTTGCATGGTTCGTTCCACCTCCCGTCACCGTCAACACCTCAGCTCCACTTTTACCTGGGTCCAGCCCCCACCCTTTTGCGTCCGTCCTCCTTTCATCCCTCCAGAACACCAGCACCCCTTCACCTTTAAATGGGGCTTTTATTTTTAGACACCCTACTGTGTGTGTGTGTGTGTGTGTGTGTGTGTGTGTGTGTGTGTGTGTGTGTGTGCACGAGAATCATTTTTGTTGAGTTAAAATCCTACTAAAAGTTGAGCGTTTTGACAGTTATTAATACTCACTATTTAGCATTTTAATGAGGCTTTTATTTTGAAAACCCGTGCTGTGTGTGTGTGTGTGTGTGTGTATTAGAAACAATCTTTTTTTTAAATTAAAATTGTACACACAGTTGAGTGTTTGGTCATAAAAAGACAATACTCATTTACTATTTTTAATAAAGTTTTTATTTTGGAAAAGTTTACTCTGAGAGAATTTTAACAAACTTAAATTGAATGAAAAATTAAGCATGTCATAAAATGGAGAAAGTTATGAATGCTCCTGATTTAACTATTGCAATAAGGCTTTATTTTTATTTATCTGATTTTGAATAGAAAGTAAAGTTTAGAATGAGTCATTCAGTGGAGTATTCTGTGATAAAGAACAAACGTAAATTAAACATAAGTATTAGAAAAATGAGGAAGCCAAATAAATATAGAATTAAAAATAATTTAAACTGTTTAGACACATGTATAAAAGGTCATGTGAGTGTCATGCTTTTTAATAGGCAATAAAAAATAAATGTGTATGACAGAAAACACAAAGGCTCGGTCCCTAATAAAGATTCGTCATATTAAGTTTAAGTTAAGTTTAAGTATGATTTATTTAAGTAAAAACCTGTCAAGGAAGTGTAAAGGGTGTGTTGTAATGTGGCGCATCCTCCAGCGTCTGGTGACAAACACCGCCACATGTTCCGCCTCTTCCTACAATAAACTTTATAATGTAATGTGTATATATTTATATATGTTATAGATTACATTATTTATAATATACATATATTTATAATATTACACATATATTTGTAATATACTTCTAAACACAATGTGATCAATTAGTAAAAACCTCAAGTGAAACCTCATGTCAGAAAATCTGCAATTTCTCCATAACCGTACATCCTATCTGACAAATTCTTTCACCTGTGACTTCCTGAAAAAGACGACATGCATCATGTCAGTGACGTGCACCGTCACACATATGACGGACTCCGACTGGGCGTGTCCCATTGACTCCCATTGACTCCCATTCATCCTGGGTCCGTGACATGTACATGGTCGGATAGGGCTCACTGTCCTGAGTGGGAATATGAGTGACAGTGGCCACAGAGGTCAAAGGCCACCGCGTTACGCACACTTTATTGTCCGTGCCCCGCCAGTAAACTCAATAGGCCCCGCGCCGGTGTCTTCAGCTCAGGCCTGAAAAAAACCAATGCTTTCCATTCACACACACCTGAAATACATATCATATGACCTGTGAGGTCGATAAGACTGTTGGACGCAGGAGTTGTTTCTTACTCTAAATAAAATCAGTATCACGTATCAAGATGAAAAACCGACTGGAAGAGATGACAAAGACAGAACTGAATCATCTTTAATTCAGTATCCATGTTAAATTTAACAACATGGAGTCAAGTGTGACACGAACAGTGTAGTTACTGATAAAATGTGGGTGTCAGCATTATGGTTTTCAACAATGTCATTTTACAGACCACATTTAAATGTTGCCCAGAGTTTACAATTTAAAGCAGCAATGTTCCCGAGTTATGAAGTTTAAATGTAGAGGCTGTTCTACATTTTTAAACAAGAGCATTTAGCATCAACATTGTTCTGTGTAGGAAGGAGTCGGATCACCTCAGACTAGATCAGCTCACGAGGCTGACATCAGTGTACATGCTGGATTTGCCTGTGGCCTCGCCTCTCAAGTGTCAGACCATCCCAGCTCTTCTGTCCTCACTGAACAAAGGCTGCCTGTCTATGTGAGCATCTCCAGTGGCAGCATTCACTCAGTCAATAGAGGAGATGAACAAATGGACGACTGCTGTTCCGCTGAGCAGACAGTCGCACACGGGATGCTTTTATGCTCTCTCTGTCTCTCTCTCTGTCTCTCTCTCTGTCTCTCTCTCTCTCCCTCTATCATTGGGATTGTAGCTCAATGAAACAAAATGTGGACAACACTAGTGAAACACGAGCACGGTGGTGTGTGAGTAGGCATTACCACATGTTTTATATATGTCTAAAGGTATTTGTGATCACAATGTGTTGGACCACCTTGAATTCTGTTAGCTCTTCAGATTCATTCATCATCCATCTGTTTTGAATTTTCTGCATTTATATTGCAAATGTTTATCTTTGGATATATAGTACGTTATTAGAGACATGCACCTCAAGTTGACCTGAGGAACAATATGTATCCTGAATGAGTCCAGTGTGTTCAAAAACACACAGTGCAACAGATGTGTGGTCATCAGACAGCAGAAGCTCACATGGACCTTGTCTGTGTTAAAGGTAGACCTGTACCAGGTTTGATAAAGGATATAAAGATGTGTGTCCACTGGCACAGATGAAACAAAGGGCTGAAATTAGCTGTTACCCTGCAAGCCTTCAATTCAGAGTTATTTCTCCAATTTATTTTTTGTTTTGTTTTTATATGTGGCCTTTGTTAGATTAGTTTGACCTGAACAACAAGAAAAGAGCCAAAGTGTTGCATGCCCAATGCTGCCAGATGCAAGTTAACATGGAGGCACTGATATCAGCGTCTGAAGTTTCATTTATAAGCAGATGTTCTGTGAAAACCAGTCAATTTCTGGTCATACCACAATGAAGATAAAAAAGTACTGGCCTGTATAAATGCATTCTTCTGTGACCCATTCATCCATGCCTTTCATTATGAACTCATATTAGGGTGAGGAATCTCAGGGTACCTCACGATACCATTCGATATGTGATACGTTGCTCACGATACCAATATCTCAATATTGCAATACTGCGATAATTGATATACTGCTCTTGAAAACCTATGATATATCTGTGTTTATAGTGGTTGAACAAAAACAAAAAACACAATTTTATTTTTCATGATTTATATTTTTGTATCATAATTGAACCAGAGTACAACCAGCAGTAGTGCTGAAACAATGACAGTATTTTAGCTCAACGTAACTGTAAACAGGACTTTTTCAAATGTTTCTGACAAACGGTGACACTATTTAAAACAATCTGATATACTCCCCACTTTTAACTGCCGTTTTGTCTGTACCCGTGATAAGCTTTCATGCCGTTATTTTTACCCTGTTCAACCTGAATCATGTGTCGAATACAGCACACGGGGGCTAGGGTTATGTGAACCGGAAGTCTTGGCGTACGTTGCTCAAATGGCGTTTAATAACATGCGAACGGTCGAGAATGTGTATGTATAGAACCCCAAATGCCATAAGAACTGGCACGGCAATGTCGTTTCATGAGATCAGTCTCATTTTAAACTCATTCAGAAAACATGACGTCTCATGTCACTACAGCGTCCATGTTTGTTGCGCCGTCCGTGTGTTGTATTTTTGTGAGACAGTTCGTACTTCATACAAACTGCAAGGTTTGTCCCATTCACATAATAAAACCAAAGTGAGTCCACACGTTGAGTTTAACTTCACTGCTCGTATTCAAGTGGACTCACTGCCACTGGGGGAGAGGAAGAAGATCAACTGGAACAAACTGACCATGGACGCGGTGAGCAGCGTGGGCTGGGCCGGGCGGGGGCCGGACAGAGAAAAGCTGCTCAGAGATCGACCCAGACCGGAGCCCGGTTGATCTTCTTCCCCGGAGCCTGAGCAGGAATCGCGGCCGTGAGCTCTGCGGCATCCGTCACTACTGCGTGGGGATAGCGAGCTAAGTCTGTCCACTGTCCACGCCCTCTGTCCTGCCTCCGGCTTCCATCTTCTACTAGAGATGGTTCTCCATTTTTAGGGCAAGGCAAAGAAGAGGTGAGTCGGGGAGTCGTGAACATCAACCTCGGCTGACAGGAACCATCGGCCGCCGCTGTGAACACCATCGGATATGTGTGGATTTGAGGGGGGTGTCAGTGATTAGATGGACCCCTCAGCTGTGTGCATGTTCCCCCACACTAAATCAAATATTAAAAATGTCAACAGAAAACCGGAAGAAATTTATAGACTGATCTGAAGGGGACGTTGACATCGCAGGGGATGGATGTCATGGACACTGCCCTATGGTACAGATGTGAATAAATTGAGGTTGTTTAATGTCACAATTTGAAATATGTTCGATAGAGTTCTAGCAGATACTTTATTTATTAGTTATTAGTTAGACCTTTATTGTCATTGCAACCCAGTACAACGAAATTGGAGCAGCATCCTCAAAGTGACATTCAGTAAATAAGATAAACAACAGATACATCAATAAAAGCAGAGAAAGCGAAAACATAGATGTCTGCATAAAATCAGACAAAGTTAAAAACAGGGATGTTTGCATCAATAAAAACAGAAAAGGCTAAAAAGTTAAAAACCTAAAAACCAGAGGAGACTCCAGAACAGTACTATTTAGTCCAGCCACGGCTCTGGGATAAAAACCATTCCTGAGTGTGTTTGTTCGTGACTTCATGACCCTGTAGCGCCTCCTGGAGGGTTGAAGAAGTCCTCAAGTGATGGAAGAGGGCGGCCACTGATGTTCTGTGCTGTGGAGATGACCTTCTGCAGGGCGTTGGTGCAGCTGGTGGACCAAACACAGATGAGTAGGTCAGCACTCTCTATGGAGCAACCATAGAAGTTGGTGAGCAGCTTCTCCTCCAGCCTGTTTCTTCTGAGAATCTCAGGAAGTGGAGTGGCTTCTTCTTCACCATCGCTGTTGTATTCGTACACTGCTTGGTATGAGTGGATTACACTCTGGTAGACCTTTTTACACATTAGTGTAATATTGGTGACTGTCGTACTGAGCATTGTTGAGTGAACAGGTCACATGTCTCTGCTCCGTTATGACCGGGGTCTGCTGCAGTTAAATTAATCTGGGTTGACTAGAAAGGTGGACATTTAGTTCTGTTATTAATGTAAATGTTTCTTTTTCTCTGACATATGTTATGGACGGGGTGGCACGGTGGTACAGTGGTTAGCACTTGTGCCTCACAGCAAGAAGGTCTTGGGTTCGATTCCAGCACCATGACTGGTGTGTGTCTTTTCTCCGGTACTCCGGTTTCCTCC
>JAPTGZ010009210.1:0-10178 GCA_029814645.1 Fowleria isostigma
CAGTGCCATAAGTATGCCAAACTGCAGTCAGCTCTTTCCAGATTTTACGTGAGTCCCCAGACACACACACAGAGGCCACTTGGCTTTTATATAGATTAAACAGGACCCAACAATGACCCGTGGTGCTCCACAGGGGATGTTCAATTCAGCTGACTTACACCATCTGTACAAACTGTTTTGTTACTGAAATAGTTCTTCATCCAGTTCAGAAGTCTCTCTGAAGTCATACTTTTCTTGCTTTTCCAATAACATGTGATGCTCAATGGTGTTGTAGGTTTTTCCAATCTATAAATATTCATATTATATGTTATTTGTTATTTATAGTAGTTACTCTTTCTTCTATTAATTCTATTAATTCCATTAATGCCAAAGAAGTAGATACATTAGGTGTAAAGCCGTCAGTGTGTCCCAGGGCAGCTGTGGCTACAAATGTAGTTTACCACCACCAAAAGTATGAATGTGTGAGTGAATGAATAATGGATCCATTGCACACGCTTTGAATATGCCTTGATAGAAAAGCGCTATATAAATCTAATCCGTCATTATAAATATTATTATTGTTATTATTTTTATTACTTTCAGTTACTGAGTTGAATTTATTGGAGAAACTGTCCAGCCTATTGACAAAAAACTTCTCTCATATTTTTGAGAATTAAAAAAGTGGTCTAAAATATTGGTCTGGAATTAGTAAATTAGTTTACTATCATGTCAACAATTTCTTTGATTAAAGCCATATCAAAGCCATGACAGTCTGTGGATGTCCTATTCTTACACTGTCTGACAATGTCAATAATGTTCTTTTCATCAGTTGCATTCAAAAATATTGACTGACGATTCCTGTCAGAGAAAGTTTCAAATTTCCACCCATCCTCTTCTGATGGTGGACTGTCTGTCTTTTGTTTTTACCAGGTTTGGTCACACTTAACAAAAATTTGTTGCACCCATTTGCCACATCACTGAAATTGTTTAGGGTTTGGTCATTATGTGTGAAGAACTGTGGATAGGTTATATTCAACGATACCGACCCAATAATACTGTTTAACACCTTCCAAATACTCCCTTATATTATCTTTATTATTCTTTAAAATGTTATTATGGTAATCTTTCTGGTACAAGCTTAATATCTTCATTTATTATGTTCTTTTATATTTCAGCCATTTTTTTTTTTTAGGACAAAAGGTATTCTTTTTCTTGAAAACATTTTGTAGTTATCCAAGGCTTGTCACTATATGTTAGACTCTTGTTACAGTGGGCAGTGAGTGTCATGTAACAAGTCAAACAATACTAGGAATGCTATATATCAGGCATGTCAAAAGTGCAGCCAAGGGGCCAATTGCGCCCTACAGCCAAATTTCATACGGCCCCTCGCCTCTGTCATAAAAATGCATCATTTGTGGCCCGCCAGCATTTATGACCAGACTAATATTATACACACATTAAAAAAAACAAAAAAAACCAACTGTTTCACCACAATGTGTATTCCTGACTTTTTTCTGACAGATATTATTTCATCCTCTATGACCTTCAAATATTAAAAGCAGAGTGATTTTGACAAGACCTGTTTTGGTTTGTCATACATGTATAAAATGAAACGTATGCCATTTGCAATGAACTTTCCATCAAATAGTTAATTTGCATATAATTTTTATGTTTCAAGAATGTAAGGCAGAATGGTTGGCCCTCACACATGTTCACCTCATTAAATCTGTCCCTCTGAAAAAAGTTTGGACACCCCTGCTATACAGTACATGCTTTGTCAGGATCATTTTCTTCACGCAATTTTGCATTAGTAATTAATTCCAAACTTCATGTATAGTTTCTTCAGTGCTTACTCTTCTGTATTGTTGTTTTTTTGTCTTTAGGATTTACCACCTTCTATTCATATATCACAAAAATTGGCAAATGGCCACTATGGCCACTGTTTATAGTATTTTCTATATGATTAGTGAATAGGTTATCAGTAAGAGTTGCACAGTGAGATGTTAGTCTGCTATGTTTGTAATTAGTGGAAAAGAGCTCATGCTAAAAACATTGAGTAAATAGTAAAGTCATCACTTCCTTTGTGCGTGTTGGGATTTAGTAAATCTGCATTAAAATCTCCAGACAAATCTCAGCTTTGATTTGTTTCTGGCCAACATACTTTCCATGATAAAATGTTCCCATATCATGATTCTTCATGTTCTTTAGTCTCTGAAGGTCTGATTCCTGTGCATGTGACATTCTGTCTATTCTCTTGTGTGGATCTTCATATGTATCAAAACATGCTGTTTTTGTTTGAACCTTTTCTGACAAACTCCACAGCTAAATGGTCTCTCTCCTGTGTGGAGCCTCATGTGACATTCCAAACCTGTCTTCTGGGTAAATTTTTTACTGCATTCTGAACAGCTGTATGGTTTCTCTCCTGTGTGGAGCCTCATGTGACATTTCAAACTCGTCTTCTGTGTAAATTTTTTACCACATTCTGAACAGCTGAATGGTTTCTCACCAGTGTGGAGCCTCATGTGAGTAGTTAAGGTTGAATTACTGGTAAATCTTTTGCCACACACTGAACAATCAAATGGCCTTTCTCCTGTGTGGACTCTCATGTGTTTCCTGACCTTACTCCTTTCTCCAAAACATTTATGACATACTGAACAACAAAATGGTTTCTCTCCTGTGTGGACTCTCATGTGCATTTCTAAATGTGACTTCCAGCTATAGGATCTTGGGCACACAGAGCAACGATACAGTTTCTTTTCAGGTGCCACATCACTTGAAATCAGGTCAGTATTTGTCATCATGTCTCTGAGTGAGTTTGTTTCCTGTGTTGTGTTTTCCTTCTGAGAAAATGTTGCTTCACATTCAGAAGAACCAACCAGTTTCTGTCCTGTGTGAGTGTCCATGTGTTCCCCCAGTAAACTCTGACTGTCAAAGTTTCTTCCCTTTACGTTCTCCACGTGGACCAGGATAATGTCTGGCTCTGATCCTCCACCATCGTCTCCATCAGTGTCTATTTCCATCAGTTCAGTTGTGCTTTTTGTTGGAAGCTTTGACTCAGGTTTGTGGTTCAGGGTCTGGTCTTCATCGCTGTCCTCAGTTTCCTCACAGTCTTCATTCTGCTCATCAGTTTTTCTTTGTAAATGTCTATGTGGATGGAAGCTGCTGGATGGTTCTGATGCTCCACAGTCCACTTTATTTGCTTCCACTTTGTTCTCCTCAGTTTGTGTTTCATTAAGCTGTAAGGACTTAACTTTCTTCTCATCATCATCATCTTCACTCTTCACAGGGACAGGAGTGGATGGAAATTTGATATTCCACAGTTCCTCCTGTTCCTCTTTAATGTATGGGAGTTCTGGTTCCTCCTGGTCCACAATGGGATTCCACTCCTGCTGCTCTGGAAGAACCTCTTCTTCAACCACTGACAGCTGCTGGACATCTGTAGGATACAAGGAAAAAAGTTAGACTTTACAGTTACAGATAGATTTTGGTGATAATACTGTCAGTTCTTTTTTTTTTCCCCTTTCTTTATTGCAACTTTCTTGAAGCAATGAATAACAAAGGATAGGAGTATAATACTGTCAGTTCTATTCTAAGAGTTTAAACAGCTCTGACATCAAATATACCCCCTTTGGAGACAATCTTTCTCTTTTTTAATTTTTTTTTATTTTTACTTTTAAGTAAATTATCAGCCAAAAAAAAAACTAACTCTTTAGCAATGAGCAAGAATCAGTGAAAAAAAGAGCAGTGACAAACACAATAATTGTTTTAACTAAATAAATCATAATTTATACACGTTGCTAAAACCTCAGAAAACTGTTTCAGAACTGTATGTAGGGAGAGGTAATACTTTTGTAAACAAAACTATCAAATTTTCATTTGTGAAATACATGTTGCATTTAACATTTCATAATATTTGTAAAGCTAAAGTATAATTGTTGGACATGAAAATATCTTACATTAACTCTTTAAAGCCTGAACATCCAAAAGCATCTACTGCTCTAAAATGTCTAATACCTGTTGATCCACTAATCATATTAATGCATGTAAATAATTGGTACAAAATGCAGTTTATCATCTTTTCATGGTCATCAGATATGACCCACTTGGACGTTCAAGGGCTCCATAGTGGACGTGGAAACACCATCATCATCCATAACACTGATTCAGCAGTAAAACTCATGGAGTTTGATAAATGACAGTGGATTGAGAGACTCTAGCTTTGTGTTCAATTAATGAAATATTTTGCTGAAAAAGAAAAGTATAATTTTATCCAGTTTCCTCTACTATGATATAAATAAAAACATTTGAATCTACTCTAGGTTTGATGAACACATGTGCAATACATTAAATATAGAAATGTACTTCATTTGAACTGAAAAATGCAAAACACAGAAGATAATATAATAAATGGTAATAAATCACCTACAAATGATAAAGTGCGAAGGAAAAATATTTGGCACTGATCGCAAAAAATAATTGTTGGTATGGAAAGCTTGAATAATAAAAACTATATATGCTGTTTTATTTCCATTAAAATCTTTGACTAAACTACATACAAATGTGTTCAAACCTGTTTTGTGTATCAGGACTCTGGGATTCCAAACAGAGTCCAGTATTTGTCTTTGTCGCTGGTTTTCTTCTTTAGTTCGACAAAGTTCCTCCTCGTACTCTGCTATGGTTCTTTCAAACAGCACAAATATCTCTTCAGCAGCCGCAGTTAGTCTCTGCTCCACCAACGATCTCAGAATCTGCACTTTATTGAACATTTTGCGCCTTTTTTCTCCACACGAACTTCGTCAGAAACAGTTCGTATTCATCACAGACAGGTCTGTTAGCAGCTAACGAGCTAAGCTAACTTTAGCATCACTGAGCTAATAACCGGTAAATCAGGAATAAAACAAACACAAAATGTGAACAGAGCAAAGTCCAGTCAGTCGGTTTCATCCGGATACAGAGGTTCTGTTGATTTGGTTGGACTTAAGCAAACAATATGCAGAAAACGGCGGACGTTCATTAGAAATAATCCAAGTAAATTTGAGACGCTTTAACGCTTCCGGGGTCAGCGTGTATTCGTGACATCATGACAGCTGCTACAAAATAAAAGACTACATGATGATCAAGAGGAACCAGAAAAGTCAGAACATTTGTGATCTGTATTCTCCTCAAAGTTCAGACTCTAGAAATAACAGACTGAGATTAACGGACTCAATGCACAGCCCCACTACTTCCTGAACTTCAGGCTGCATCTTTATTTCCGTCTTTCATTATTGGACACATTGATTAATCCAGGTATGTCTGCTACTTCTTGTCATGACAACTATGGTCAGACCCACCTGGATTAAACAGTGTGTCCAGTAATGAAAAACAGGAAATCAAGGTGCTGCCTGAAGTTCAGGAAGTAGTGGGGCTGTGCATAGACTCCACTGATACATGTGGTGAAACATGTTCTGTTCTGCTATGATGTCTGATACAAGCAGATGAACTGTGGAGTATCTCTAAAATCACCTTCTTCCACTCACATCATGACTTTTTCCTTCGGCTTGGGTGAAGTAAGTGAAGGTGAATGGTTTCACCCATATTTTCTAGAGGTAAAACATTTAAAACAATTATAATGATGAAAAAAAAATCAAAATTATGTAAAATTAAACAGAAGCAAAGTCTGCATTTTGTACATGTAGATGACAATGTAAACAAAATTATCTCTAAAGAAAAAAATAAAAATATTTCTTTTAATAAATATTTGTATTTATTGTTATATTTGTATTATTATTATTATTTGTACATTCACACCTATGGACAATTTAGATTAACTTATCAGTGCATGTAAGACATTAGTCATAGTTTTATATCCCCCCCATTACCAATGGAACACCTGAATTCAATGAGCCCCAATACTTTAGTCTGAACAGTATAACTCAACATCTTCATGTGATTCTGACAAATTCCGCTTTCAGGTTTTTGATTCAGTTTGATTTAGATGATTTTGGAACTTCTTCCTTTCTGTAGAAGACAAAAAGTTATTTTGTTGTCCTCTGTTCAGTTCCACATTTACTGATTTATTACATCAAGTCTAATAATAATGTAATTCAAATAATAATGTGATTTCTAGATAAGTTTGTGAGAGACATGGTGGAAACTGTCAACAAATGTTTTTATTGTGCTGGCTTTAAGCTCTTTCACCTCCAGTTTTCAGATGATGTGATCATTTGGATCCTCTTAGTCTGACAACTGCTGTTCTCAGTAAAAACAAATCATTCTTGTCTTCTAATTACAAAGAGAAGAGAACAGACGAAGGATGTATTTACATTAATTAAACATGTCACCACTGCAAAAATAATTATGAAAAATGAACATAGCAAAAACAAGTACTTGGTTGAAATTATTTATGCAGATTATACTTTATGACCTTCCTGTATCATTATTCTTCATGTTCTTTTGTCTCTTTTGGTCTGATTCCTGTCAGTGTGACATTCTGTCTATTCTCTTGTGTGGATCTTCATATGTGTCTGAAGATGATCTTTACGTGTGAAGCGCTTCCGACAAACTACACAGGTGAAAGGTCTTTCTCCTGTGTGGGTTTTCATGTGTCTCTTGACCTCACTTATGCCTTTAAAACATTTGTGACACAGTGAACATTTAAATGGTTTCTCTCCAGTGTGGACTCTCATGTGGATTTCTAACTTTGCCTTCCGGCAGAATGTTTTCCAGCACACAGAGCACTGGAATATTTTCTTTTCATGTCTCACATCACTTGGCGTCAAGTCAGTATTCATAATCATGTCTGTGGGTGAGTTTGTTTCCTGTGTTGTGTCTTTCTTCTGAGAAAATGTTGCTTCACATTCAGAAGAACCAACAGGTTCCTGTTCTGTGTGAGTGTCCACATGTTCCTCCTGTAAGCTCTTACTAAATGTGTGGACTTTCATGTGACGCTCCAGATCTGTCTTTCGACTAAATCTTTTACCACAAACTGAACAATGAAATGGCCTTTCCCCTGTGTGGATTATCATGTGTCTCCTGACATCACTTCCGTCTCTAAAACATTTGTGACACAGTGGACATCTGAAGGGTTTTTCTCCTGTGTGGGTCGTCATGTGACTGTCTAAACCTGACTTCTGTGTGAATCTACTTCCACAAAGAGAACAAAAAAATGGCTTCTCTCCAGTGTGGATTCTCATGTGAGTATTTAAGTTTGACTTTTTGCTAAATCTTTTACCACAGACCAAACAATCAAATGGTCTTTCCCCTGTATGGATTCTCATGTGTCTCCTGACATCACGTCTGTCTCTAAAACATTTGTGACACAGTGAACATTTGAATGGTTTCTCTCCAGTGTGGATTCTCATGTGAATCTCTAACTTTGACTTCCAGCAGAATGTTTTCGAGCACACAGAGCAGTGGTATGGTTTCTTTTCACTTCCTACATCACTTAACATCAAGTCAGTATTCTTCATCATGTCTTTAGGTGAGTTTGTTTCCTGTGTCGTGTTTTCCTTCTGAGAAAATGTTGCTTCACATTCAGAAGAACCAACCAGTCTCTGTCCTGTGTGAGTGTCCATGTGTTCCTCCAGTGAATTATTACTGTCAAAGGTTCTTCCCTTTACACTCCCTATACGGACCAGGATAATGTCTGGCTCTGAACCTCCACCGTCCTCTCCATCAGTTTGTGTTTCCATCTGTTCAGTTGAGCTGTTTGTTGGAAGCTTTGACTCAGGTTTGTGGTTCAGGGTCTGGTCTTCATCGCTGTCCTCGGTTTCCTCACAGTCTTCATTCTGCTCATTGTTTTTTCTTTGTAAATGTCTATGTGGATGGAAGCTGCTGGATGGTTCTGATCCTCCACAGTCCACTTTATTTGCTTCCACTTTGATCTGCTCAGTCTGAGTTTGATTATGCTGTGAGGACTTAATTTTCTCCTCATCATCATCATCTTCACTCTTCACATGGACAGGAGTGGATGGGTACTCGGTGATATTCTCTTCCTGGCTGGTCCACAGTTCCTCCTGTTCCTCTTTAATATGTGGGGGTTCTGGTTCCTCCTGGTCCACAATGGGATTCCACTCCCGCTGCTCAGGAGGAACCTCTTCTACAACCACTGACAGCTGCTGGACGTCTGTAGGATACAAGGAAATGCAGTTAGACTTTTCTGTTACCGTTAGATTCTGGTGATAACACTGTCAGTTCTGTTGGAAGAGTTTAAACGGCTCTGACATCAAGAATCCATCCTTAGGAGTTAAGAATATTCTTTTGACCTTGAAACTAAATGATCAGCCTATTAATTTTGTAAAACCAAAGCATTATTCTTGGGGGGGTGTCCCCTATATTAACCCTTAAAAGCCTGAACATTCAAAAGCATTGACTGATCTACAATGTTTAACACCTGTTGATCAACTAATCATATTAATACATGTAAATATTTGGTGTAAAATGCAGTTTTGTCATCTTTTCATGGTCATCAGATATGACCTATTTGGACGTTCAGAGTCTCCATAGCGGACGTGAAAACACCATCATCTATTATAGCATTCATTCATCAATAAAACCATTACCAATGAAGGTATGTAATTATTGTTGAAAGAAATTGTATTGCAAGCTTTGCAGACTATCAATTAGATAGTTTATATGTGTAATATACATCAGTGTTAAATAAATGACAGTGAATGGAGACACCGGGTTTGTGTTCAGTTAATTAAATATTTTGATAAAAAAACAGATTTAATTTTCTCCAATTTTCTCTGCTATGATTAAAAAGGAAATTTACTCTGGATTTTATTGTATAATAAATAGTAATAAACCATCCAGAAAAAGGTCAAATGAAAAGAAAAAATATTTGGCAGTCATCGCAAAAAACACTTGTTGGTATGCAAAGCTTAAAGAATTAAAAACTTACATGAGCTGTTTTATTTCCATTAAAATCTTTGGCTAAACTCCAAAAAAATATGTTCTAACCTGTTTTTTGTATCAGGACTCTGGGATTCCAAACAGAGTCCAGTGTTTGTCTTTGTCTCTGGTTTTCTTCTTTAGTTCGACAAAGTTCCTCCTCGTACTCTGCTATGGTTCTTTCAAACAGCATAAATATCTCTTCAGCAGCTGCAGTTAGTCTCTGCTCCACCAACGATCTCAGAATCTGCACTTTTTGGGACATTTTGCACCTTTTCTTCCCACAAACCCCCGTCAGAAACAGCTTGTCATCACACACTGACAGGTCTGTTAGCAGCTAGCGAGCTAAGCTAACTTTAGCATCACTGAGCTAATGACAGATAAATAAGGAATAAAACAAACACAGAATGTGAACAGAACCAAGTCCAGTCAGTCGGTTACATCCGGATACTGAATTTCTGTTGCTTCCGTTGGACTTAAATAATGTAGACAAAAACGGCGGACGTTCATTAGAAATAAACCATCTTCTTCTTCTTCTTCTTCTTCTTCTGCTTCTTCTTCTTCTTCCTTTCAGTTTGGATGATCGCGGCATGGTGCTGCCTCTCGCTGGTTAAACTAGAAATAGCTTTAACTTATAAACCTCCACTTCACAGGTAAAACACTCCTGTCGTTAAAAAGAAATCCAAGACTGCTTTGAAGATCTCTTGTTGATTTCCATCAGGGTTCAGAATATGACGTCATGTTCTGTCTTTTCCAAAGCTTAAAAGAATAGAGAACAATTGCTCACACTGACTTTCATAAATCCATTATTATCTGTTCCACAGTCTGGAAATCATTGCATATTTTGCAAAGACCGTCTTCATGTTTTCCCATTTTCTTTCGATCCCATGCCAACCCACAATGTCCTCATCTGAGTCTTGTCCAAATCACTGATTGTCTTCTCTCTTGTCCATAATATGGTTTTACATTAACTTTGTTCTGGATTGAGAAAAAGTGGTGTCCCTTCTCCTCAGTCTCCCAGTTTTTCTGTTATAGCGCTGTGAAATAACCCTTTATTACAGATCACCATTCACTCTCACCCATACACATTTGGAGATCAACTTCTCCTCTTAAGGCCATTTTGGCTACTTTCAAGATTCAAGGGTCAAGATTACTTTATTTTTACCCGTGGGTAGATTTTTTTTGCAGAGAGAGTGATTGCATTTGGTATTACATGACAAAACATTAGATTACATTACATTTGGCAGACGCTTTTTCCCAAAGCGACTTACAAGGGGAAGGTCAACAGCTAAGCTCTCTCTAATAAAAATGAACAACCACAATAA
>JAPTGZ010009217.1:0-10178 GCA_029814645.1 Fowleria isostigma
CACACACACACACACACACACACACACACACACACACACACACACACACAGCTCAGTGAAGCGCAGGTAGCCCCACCTACATCTACATGGAGGAGAGGAGAGACCATAACTAGCGCCATTTGAACCGAATTAGTGCATTTGGACGGGAGTAAAATGTCAGATCACTCCCAAAATCTAAGCAATTGTTCCTTGTGTCATTTGCATCATGTCTTGAAAGTTTCAGTCAAATCTGTCCAGTAGTTTTTTTTTAATAAAGTTGCTAACAGACAGACAGACAAATGCGGACAAAAACATAACCTCCCTGGTGGAGGTAATAATAACTGCACTGCCAATTTTATCTCTTATTAATCTATTAATCTAATATTATTTTTCAATTTTTATTTTTTACTGTGTGTTTTATTGCCTGTTTTTATTTCCGTGTTCATTGTAAGGTGTCCTAGAGTACCAACAAAGGCATCTATAAATAAAATGTATTATTATTGTTATTATTAGAAGATAATAGGCACCCTAAAAAAGCAATGCATAACAGCACATTAATTATTAAATTATTAGTGGTCACTGATGATGTTGTTATTTCTCCTGTTGCACCATGGTTTCTATATATTTCAAAAACACAACAGTGGATTTACGGGCACAGTAGGCACACATTAACATACACGCAAAACCTCAAAATGTATGTCTCATTTGATGATTATGACACACTTTCACTCAACAAAATCTATAATAAAATTACTGTAAGCATGGTTTGGTCTTTACAGTAAGTGCCTCTAAACCGGTGTGTGTTTCCTCTGTCTTTCTCTCAGCTGTTTTCTTTTTCTTTCTCTATTTGCTTTGCAATGACTCTTCATTGTGTCGTAACTCTGCTGTGGGGGAGAACCCCACAGTGAACACCCACACACCACTGACCAGAATAAAAACACTTCAGACCTTTAAGGCGCACAGTCAAAGTGCTGCAGTGACAGGAAATCTTTGTTTCTGTCAAACTGTCAGAAACTATGTCTGTAACCAGCTGTCTTCAAACACCTGTAATGGTAGTTTTTTTTTTTAAAGCAATAAAGAATAAATCATTGCAGAATCGATAGCTGGGATGAAACTGTACAAACACTTCAATGTCAATGTAGGTGCTTTTTCTTTGTAAATGTTTTATTTCTGTGTATTTAGGAGTTATTAGTGTTTATACAGTTCATAATGGTGGGGAATGTTATGGTTATGATTATGATTATGATTAGCATTTATCATTGAATGGCTGTTAAATTAGGCATTATTTTAAACACAAATCACAATTTAGAATCTTATGTCAGTATGTTTAGTTAACAAAGTGCCAAATGTTGTCCAAGTGGAGACTCAAGCAGCAAAGGAAATGGTGGCCAAACACTGGAAATTGCCTAACTGTCTGCAGTTCATGTTTGGACATTAATGTATTTGGACAATGCTTATCTGGAACATATTATAGCAAAAGTACATGGGGCTAAGAGTGAAGCAAATGAAGCCTGGAAATCTGTCATTGTTAATCTCCAGCAGCTTTATAATATTTCAACTAAGTAAGGCTCTGGGCCTGTGTTTTTATTTGTGTATTATTATTAACGAAAGATACATACATACTATAAAAAAAAATATATCCTGTTGTTTTAAAGAAAAAAATGGCATCTGTGGTTACCAGAACAATACTGTAAAAAAAAAAAAAAACACATTAAACTATAAACATATTTACAGAGTAACATGTCGATTTAACACTTTAAACATGTGGATTCACATTGTATTTCAGTAATATTTACATGTTTAAAATGTTAAAATTACTTTTTTTTATTACTTTTAAATTTTTTTTAAAATATGAGAATAGGTTGTTATTTCAACAGTACGGCCTTGCAATTAAAACAGAATCTGTATTTGTGCATTGTTTTTCAACTTACAGTTTTATTTTTTCAAAACAATAGAAATATAATTTCTACATACAAATCTGGTTTGGTTAAGATACTCTTCCTGTAAAAACTACAGCTATATTTGATTCAATTTTGAATGCACAAATCTTTTCAAATAAACAACTTTGCCTTTTATTTTTATTGTATTTTATTCTTCTGTTTTACACTTAGTTTTTTTATGTTGCAATTTTACAACTTTTTGGTGTTAATTCTGCAGTAATTTTTTTTACAGTGTGGGGTAGGTACATTCATGTATTCTGAGTGTATACATTGTGTAAATCTTGTAAAAATGGATGTACAATAAGCTGTGTGTAATACATTTTGTTTAAAATAAATAAAAAGTTGATCAGAAAAAAAGTAGCACTATATTGGCTATAAAATACATAATAAGACATAATTAATGCATATAAAACAGAACTAACTAGGTTTAATCCATAAAGGCCCAAACAGCCACCAGCAACTAAAAGCATTTACTGATCTAAACTGTTTAATACCTTCTACAGCACTGACTCACCAGTAACAGTAACAGTGGATGGAGACACTTGTTTACATTCACTTACTGATATCTTTGCTGAAAAAGTCATTTTTTCTACAGTTTTTTCCTGTTTCTGATAGATTAACCTTACAATTTACTTGATAACCAGTGAATTAAATATAGTAAAATACATGATTTATATTGAAAAATGCTAAATACAGAGTACAAAATTATCATAAATGGTGATAAATTACTTAAAAATGGTTAATTCTTGAGGGGAAAAAAAACAAAAACACTTGGAAACAGACACAAAAGTAGCCATGGGTCTTTATGGGTAATCTGGTGGAAGTTAGTGACTGACATCACATTACTTCGAGTAAAAATAACCCAACCCAACAAAACCAAACCTAATACAGTTTTTAATTAGCAACATTAGCTGGTTTACTGCTGAGAGAGCAGGATACATGTGAACTCACATCCTGTTCATATTTGCTGGTGTACTGATGTCTCATGTCACTTGACTTAATTGTTGACAGTGTAGTTCTCCTCTTGCACCGGCCAACTGCACAACAGACTCATTTCACACAGTACTGAAGAATCACAACAGGAAACCGATTTACTTGTTACATCAGGTGACTTAAGAGTAAAAACACACACATACTCAAAAGAGCTAAGAAGAAACATGGAAAGTGTGTTTGGCTTCAGGTTACAGCATACCACAGAGCCATTGTTTAAGAAAGACCAATTCAAAGGAATTGATAGTGAGACAGGAACCCACAGTCCATCTATGATTTATACAAGGAAGTATGTTCAGAACACACATCAGGGTAAATGTGAAAATGTTTATTAAAGTTTATAGCTCAGTTTAGACTTTTATGACTTTACCTTGTATCTAAAAAGGCTTTGGGATTTTTTATTTTATTATTTTTTTTAATTTTAACATTAGGTAAATCTTATTTCCAGAAGGAAATAGATAACAATTTAAAGTTCCCAGTTTCTGAAGGAGACACTGATACTATTAAAAATTTAACTCCATTCATGCTGATATCACTTTTTAATTCCAAATTTCTGCATTTCATTTCATTCAGTAATCACTCAGAGATGATTTCAAGTCTTTATGCTACGCCTTAATCCTTAAAGAGTTATTTTTTAGTGACTTCCATATTAATTTTTGTCTATATTTAACCTGTCTCCTTGGATTTATCACCATTTATTATAATATTATCCTCTGTATTTTATATTTTTCAGTAAAAAGCAGGTATTTTCTTGTATTAATTTGGTTATAATGTACATGTTTATAGAACAATTTCAACATAAAATAGTGTCTCCAGTCACTGTCATGTGTCAAAATACATGGGTTTTATTTGTGACTAAATGCTGCAGAAGATGACAGTGTTCCCACGTTCTCTACAGAAGCTCTGAATGTTCAAAAAAGACTCCTTTGATATTGATGAAAAGCTGAGAAAGTAAATAGATTATTTAAATATATTGATAGGATTAGTGGTTTAAATCAGCAGATGTTTTTGGCGTTTTATTAACCCATAACGACTCAAACATCCATCACTAACCAAAATCATCTACTGATCTAAACTATATAACACCTCTTGATTTACTAATCCTATCAATCCATGTAAATATTGGTGTAAATGCAGTTATTTATTTTTTCATGGTCATCAGATATGGTCCATTTGGATGTTCAGAGGGTTAGTAGTTACTGTAAAAACACTGCCATCATCTACAATATTGACTCACCAGTAAAACCAATGGAGCAGGATCAATGATAGTGGACGGAGACACTTGGTTTATGTTCAGTTGATGATAAATTTTACTGAAAAAGTCACTTTTTCTGTAGTTTTCTCTGTTTTTTATATAATAAACCTCAACTTTAACCTGAGCTTTTATGAAAATTTTCATGATCAGTGAATTAAATATAGGAAAATATCTGATTTATACTGATAAAATGCAAAATACAGAGAAAAATATTGTAATAAATGGCAATCAATCACTTAAGAAAGGTTAGATACAGAAAAAAAAATCATTAGGGGACTGACATAAAAGTAGCACTGGGTTTTTATGGGTTAAACTACGACTGCACTGCACTACTGAACATTTCATCACTGTCAACCTATTTTAACATGTTTTAATGTAAAATTTTATGTATCTTAGGCCCTAATTAGTACATCAATCTTTGTGGCATGAAGCACAATGTCTGATTTACATTTATAAGTGATACAAAAAAGAGTGCAAAAGAGCATTTCCAGTCTCTTCAAAGTATCAATGCCAGTAAAATTTTGCTGGAAACTTCCAAGAATAGCTGGGATAACAAGGGTCAGTCTATGTTTCTTTTCTTAGAAATACAGATCAGAAGTGAATCACCATGTGAGCGATACTCTGAGGGGAGGTGGGTAAATTTAAAAAAAAAAAAAAAAAAAAAAAAAGAACTAAGAATGATAAACATCAAGACATGGTAAATGGGACTTATTTTATGATGAAGAGATTTTCAGGGCCAACCATAGAAACAATTATTGGTTTTATATAGAAAGACTTAAATCAGGAAGTTATAAAAGAAACAGAAAAGGCAAATGACTATTGAGTACACTGTCTTATTCCATCTTATAGCAGAAGATGTCTTTGAAACTGTCATACCATCAATATTTCTGTCTCCATTTGCATGCCAACATTCTTAAAATATATTTTAATATAGATATTTTGCATTTCTATAGGCATTGATCTTTATTATTATCTTATCTTTTGACTGTACGCCAAAACATCCAGACACAAGAACAGTTTTTTCCCCCAGGTCGTCACTATAACTGACAATAATTAATCAATACAGTATCACCTATTATTCCTGCACTCTAATAACTTGGACTACTTTTGCACTATGTACATACTGTTAATAGAAATCTCGTTGTATATAATATAAGCAAATAACATATACATAATATATTTTATAGACAATATCTGTACATATCTACCCAGTTATTGATATTCATATTTATTTGTTACATACTATTCCTAACTCATTGTCGTCCTCGTCTCTACTTAAATATTTGTTTATATCAGTTTTATGTTTATGTGTGTTGTGTCTATGTTGGAATTGTAACTGTTAAAGAAAAACCGAAGCTAATTCCTTGTGTGTGTTCACATACTTGGTCAATAAAACTGATTCTGATTCTGATTGATCTACATATTCAGCCCATTTGCCATAAAATCAAGTCAATAATTGTATCGTTCTTGTATCTATTGTATCATCTTCATTGAATCCGACCCACGTGTTCTGAGCTTACTTTGGCAATATTTTTTCTTTTATTTGTTTTATTTTATTTTATTTGTTATTTTTTTTGTTTCGTTTTATTTTTTCCTAAAAAATTAAAGTGAACATGCATTTATGTCAGCTCTATGTTGAGTGTCTTACTCTCCCGTTATATATTTCTGAGTGAATCCTGCATCAGTGTCAACTTAATAAAACGCATCACTGTATTTTTCCATATTTTGACTTAGACAGACTTCAACAAACTTTTTTTTTATTTGTCATTCCAGATTTTGCATCAAAAATTAAATTTCAATGGAGTTGGCTCAGCAAGCAGCAGCAATAAATCCAAACAGGCAAAAAATATAGACAGGATAATATTTACACGATAGAGTAAATATGCATATGAAAATCTATATGAAATAGAATAAATATACATATAGAAATTAAAAAAAAAAAATAGTTAAAACATAAACATGCAAATTGTATTGAATTTTGTTCTCTGCACAACTTATGTTTGTTATATACTGGAAAATTGAAAATAAAAAGACCTTGATCAAAAAAAAACATAAACATGCAGATAATCAGTAGACATTACACATAGAACTGTATTTTATTTGCCAAACTGAGTGTTTTATTAATAATCTAGAATTTAATGTCATAATGCAGATATGTGTAATTTATTTTATTTTTTTTAGTTGAATTATATTGATGTGTCCTTTCTGTTGTCAACGGTCTTCAAATATTTGCGTCATGCTTCATCTTTCACACCATTGCTGCAACTGAAACTGCTGTGCATTGTGTAACTTTCTGTTTTAATTCAACAGAAAGATTTAAAGTGAGGAGAGTAGCGGATGGCGGCGGTGTGTGTACGTGTGCGTTGGATGCGAACAGGCCGACGGACTTTGCACAGATGTCAGCGTTCCCTTTCAGTCTTAAGTTATTAATCAGTAGTTAGTGTTCAATGATAACAAAACTCCAACTCCTTATTGTGGACACATGTGTCAGCGCTGGAATGTGAAAGGGTTTTACAACTTGCTTCATCCCTACATCATTTTGTTCCAGTTTGTCCAGCATTTGACTTTCGGTTGAAATTAGTCACAATAAAGGTCATATACAAGGGCGTGGGGCGCTGAGTAATACCACAATGTTGCTGTAGCAATCAGTTAAATGGGTCTAAAGGTTTATCATAAAAAGATAAAAAACAGTGATGCACATCATATCCAACTTTTAGTTCAGATCAGTACACTGTGGGTTTTGGGATGGCTCGCTAGTTTGTTTTGCAACATAACAAAAACTCAATACAAACCAATAGATTCAGCCATGATTTCCCATTATTCTTTTCAATAATAACATGAATAATGACAAACAGAAAACAAATGAGATGCATAGTATTCCTTGTTGCTCCTGTTGTAAATTTCTCATTGTTTATTCCAGTAAAAACAGTAGTATAACTACTGGGTAATGTTTTCATTAAAAAGAAAGTAAACCATTGTTTCTAATCAGGGAACCCTAAAATGAAATTCACATCAATAGTCTGATTTAAAAAGACCCAGTGTTATTTTTGTGCAACTTCCCGAATCATTTTTTCTTTCTATTTAACATCCTTAAGTGAGTTATTATAATTTATTACAATATTCTCCTCTGTATTTAGAATTTTTTCAGTAAAAAACAAATATTTTGCAAGATTTAATTTACTGATAATGTAGATGTTTATAAAAATTCAGATAAACCTTGAGGGCTATTATATCAGAAACAGAAAACTGAAGAAAAATTACTTTTTCAGTAAAATCTGTCATTAACTGAACACAAACCAAGCGTGTCCATCCATTGTCGTTTATCAAAGTCCATGGGTTTTACTCATGAATCAATGTTGTAGAAGACGACAATGTTTTCATGTTCACTATGGAGCCTCTGAACATCCAAATGGGTCATATCTGATGACCATAAACAGATGAATAACTGTATTTTACACCAATTATTGACATGTATTGATAGGATCAGTGGATCAACAGGTATTAAACAGTTTAGATCAGTAGATGCTTTTGGTCCCAAGTGAATGTTTGGGTCTTAATGGGTTAATTCCCTCATTTTTTCTGATAAAAACATGTTCAGAAACCACCAATATTTTTCTAAAGTCTTTGTTTTAGCTTTTATTTATTACTGTTGTTAGTAATCAACCATATATAAATGAATACAATGTGATCCATGATAATGAAAATACTGTAAAATAGAAATGCATGACACAAAGAATATAATGTCAAATTAGAATATACATACAGTAGAACTTCTCCTGGCTTTTGCAACATTATTTGATGATATTTAACAATTTCTTACTAGTTCTACGCTTAAATAATTCAAGAACCTAGTACTGAGGAAATACAACTTCACTGAAGGACAATGATATCTGACATAAAAAGAAGTTTAAATCATAAAGATCTAAACAACCACTGGTGACCAAAAGCATCTACTGATATAAACTGTTTAATACCTGTTTATCCACTAATCCTATCAATACATGTAAAAAAAAATTGGTGTAAAATGCAGTTTTTCATCTTTTCACGGTCATCACATATGACCCATTTGGACATTCAGAAGCTCTGTAGTTACTGTGGAAACACCGTCATCTTCTACAACATAATTCACCAGTAAAACCCATGGAGTTGGATCAGTGACAGTGGATGGACACATTGGGTTTATGTTCAGTTAAAGATACATTTTATTAGAAAAGT
This sequence comes from Fowleria isostigma, assembly GCA_029814645.1. Lineage (NCBI taxonomy): Eukaryota > Metazoa > Chordata > Actinopteri > Kurtiformes > Apogonidae > Fowleria > Fowleria isostigma. Next base: position 8,380 of record JAPTGZ010009217.1, read on the forward strand.
CCCATATTTCCTCATTTTTCTCTGTTTCTGATCTCATGAAAATTAACTTTAATAAGAGCTTTTATGAACATCTACATGACCAGTAAATTAAATATGTGAAAATACCTGATTTTTATTGAAGAAACACATAATACAGAGGATAATATTACAGTAAATGGTGAAAAATCACTTAAAGAAATGTTAAATTGAGAGAAAAATTCCTTTTGGAACTGCCACAAAAGTCACACTGGGTTAATTTAATGTAAATTTTATTCATTTATTCAGTTTGGACTAAAACAATGTAGAAAAAGTTCATGTACAGGAAGTTTGCAAAGTATTTCCTTGAAGAGTTATAATACCAGAAAATTTGCGGATATGACGTCATTTTAATTGCTTTCCAATAAAAGTGACTTCATATGTGTTGTCTGCTTCATCTCTCATTATCTCACCACTGTCAACAAGCAGTAAAACGTGGGCGGCTACTGTGAATGTGACAACACAAAATAACTGTAGTATTGACATTATGTGCAGGGTGTAAGGATTAAAACTGCATAATTACTTCTGCTAAATTCATGCATTGTGTGAATTCTTCCCCTTGTGTAATATCTATTATTCACAAAATTATCTGAATACTGAAAGTATCATAAACTTATAAAGATGTAATGTGCACAAAAAACATGGGATGGTGAAAGTAAGAGTAAGAATAAAATAATAATGATTATAGGATTTCATTTAACCCATAAAGACCCAGTGCTACTTTTATGTCACTTCCCAAATTAATTGTTCTCAATATCTAACTTTTCTTAAGTGATTTAACACAATTTATTATAATATTATTCTCTGTATTTTGCATTTGTTCCAGTGAAAATCAGATATTAACTCACTGATCGTGTAAATGTTTATAAAAGCACAGATTATGGTTGAGGGTTATTATATCATAAACAGAGAAAACTTAAGAAAAAGTGAATTTTTCCGCCAAGATATCAAGAAATGAATGCAAAAAACAAGCATGTCCATCCACTGTCATTCATCAAACTCTATGGATTTTACTAGTGAATCAATGTTGCAGAGAATGATGGCGTTTCCACAGTAACTACAGAGCCTCTGAACTTACAAATGGGTCATATCTGATAAACATGAAAAGATGACAAGTTGCATTTTATACTGATTATTTCAAAGTAATGATAGATTGGCTGGCAGTGGCTGTTAGGGTCTTCATGGATTGAAGTGGTTTTAAAATATGTGCAGACTATGTTTAATATGGTGATTTAAGTGAGGGCAGTTTAAGTGGGTCGACAGCGACACCTTGAGGTTTCTACTGAGGCTAAAGTCATATGATAAGAATCTCATTCGGCTGTTTTTGTATGCATGACACTCACTCTGCCTACAGGTGGCGCTAATAACTTGTTCAAACCACTACAACGTCAACCTCCTGTATGACAGCTAACAAAATGCTGCATAATTTGGAGGTTCAGAAGGTGGTGTTGAGTTGTTGTTGATGAGAACAATCAGCAAATGAGGAAAATCTTGAAGGAAAGTCACATTTTACTCCACACTTCACATACCAGAACATGCTTCCCCAAATCCACACTCTTAATAATGAGTTTTGACACCTCTATTATTTCACTAAAGACATGATTTGACGACCATTAGAACAGGTTCTGTTTTTTAAATGTAACAGAAGCTGTGACAGGTGGAGAACACCACCTATACCAGGACAACCAATAGGATTAAATGATATATTTTCTTAATTTTTTCTCTGTTTTACTTTATTTTTTCTTTAATTTCTTTATTTTTTTTAATTGTTTAGAATTTTTATT
>JAPTGZ010009311.1:0-10173 GCA_029814645.1 Fowleria isostigma
AGAGCGACTTATAGTCCGAAAAATACAGTGATTGGTTGTCTCTCTTGTAGCAACCGTTACTGTAATAACAGCCAATAATATAATAGCTGCTGATAGCGTAATAATTTTGGCCATTTTAAATGTAATAAAGCCAATAACCTAATAACTTGCCAATAATTTAATAAACTTTTTGAACCAATAAGGTAATAACATTTTGTCAATAATGTAGTAAGATATTACGTTATTGGCACAGCATTAAAAAAATCCTTTGAAATATAATAACTGCAGCCAATAATGTAATAATACATAAAGTTCTAAATATAGATTCTGTACAACAAATAATTCTTAAATTGTCTCTTACAACCATATTTAAGGAGAGAGTGCTGAATAATACATACCTTTGATGAATGAATATGAAGCCTTCTACTATATCTATTTTTTATGAACAGACTGCACAAAAACTAAAAAAAAAAAAAAATTCCAAGAAATGCAGTCCCATTTATGTATTATTACATTATCAGCTGCAGTTATTACATTTCAAAGGATTTTTTTTAATGCTGTGGCAATAATGTAATAACTTATTACATTATTGGCAAAATGTTATTACCTTATTGGCACAAAAAATTTATTACATTATTGGCAAGTTATTACGTTATTGGCTTTATTACATTTAAAATGGCCAAAATTATGACATTATTAGCCATTATTACATTATTGATTGCTACAGTCCATCTCTCTTTACTGAAAACACTGCACATCACACTACTCAGCTAGAGGCACCTCACACACTTTACTCCTTATCCATTTATCTCCACTTTTTTTTGTCATCCATAGTTAATCCTTGCCAAGTTTCACCTCTTTCTTTTCTGAATGTTGATACTTCTGACATGACGGACTAGATTTCCATGCCATCTTTGCTGTAAATGTTGTGAAATATTGCTATTTTGAGAAACTAGGCAGTAAAATTACATTGAGGGTGCAGACAATCAGGAATCGTGTCACGTCCAGGATTGCTGCTCTCAGACCAAGCCGTCTGTCTGTGGTGGCCGATTAAACGCAGAGCGGAGAGTGTTTCCTCCTTGTACTGAGATTGAAGAACAGAGGTCAACACACACTGCGGCAGCATGGACTCTACACTATACAATCTAAAAAGTCCTTCAGGAACTTTGTAAATAATACAATAATAAAAAAAGTATGCTACATTAATAAAATCTCTGAATATCACTTAAGTACTTATTTGAGGTTAATGCAGACACCAAAATAAATGCTTAAAGTCCAAAAGTTTATTTTGTCTTATATTTACAGAAGTTTATTTCACAAAAAGAAACAGGTATTTGAGAAACAAATTATATTTTTAAGAAAACCATAATATTTTCCGTAAATATCAGTGGAAACATTTGAGTATGGGGCACTTACACCACTCCGTTTCAAAAACTTTAATTATTACTCATTCTAACTCAATAGTCTTCATATCTAACAACAACTTTTCTTCAGTTGATGGTGAGTAAGTTTTGGGATTTCCAGACTGACATGTGCTGGCCAGCACTTTGTCTTTGGCTCCTCCTTCTTTAAAGTGTCTGGTCAGTCAGATCAGGCAGGGGTGGTCATCGAGGAAGTATTTATCAAAACTAACCCTAACCTGTATATTGAATTGAAGAACTACTTGATTAAAGAGTAAATACAATTGTCATTCCCCTCAAATTAAAATTTGTGACGTTTCAGGAGGTAGGAAAAAGGGGTGGCTGTGGTGCAGGTGGTAGAGCGGGTCATCCAATGATCAATGGGTTGGTGGTTCGAATCCTGCCTCCAACTGTCCACATGTCGAAGTGTCCTGGGGCAAGACACTGGACCCTTAATTGTTCCCAGTGAGGCCTGGCATAGTGGCAGCCCACTGGTGTGTGAATGTGTAAATGTGAAGCTTGTATTGTAAAGTGCTTTGAGTACCATTAATGTGTAGAAAAGAACTATATAAATACAGACCATTTACCATAAATGAGTTTCACAACAACGGGAGACTTAGAGGAAAAAGTAACGCTTTACTAGTTCCACTTTTTGATGCAAAATGCTGACAATTACTGTAGTATGTGGTATGTCACTGGAGGATACGAACTTTATATTGGGTGATTTTAATGATGTCTCACTGAGGAAGACCCTCGTACATTTCTATTAGTATGTCTCTTGTCTTGCCTGTTCGGTTGTCAATAAATGCACGAGTATTACCGAGATAGACATTTTTTACAACAGTTGTTACAGACAGTACTGTGTATTGATTTTAGAGGAACCCTGTGAGCAGAAAGTTATCTGGTGTTACTTGAATAATGAGTATTTATAACTTTCGCATTTTATGACATGCTTAACTGTTCATACAATTTCAATTTGTTAAGATTTTCTCACAGAGTAATGTTTTTCAAAATAAAAATGTTAATAAAAATGCTAAATAAGTATTAATTACTTGTCTTCATTTTTATGACCAAACACTCAACTGTGTGTCCAATTTTAATTAAAAAATTCAGATTCTTTGTCATACACACACATAAACACACTGTTGTGTTTTTCAAAATAAAAGCCCCATTAAAACGCTAAATAATTAGTATTAATAACTTTCTTCATTTTTATGACAAAACGCTCAACTCTGTACAATTTTAATTAAACAAAAATGATTCTCACACACTAGGGCTTTTCAAAATAAAAGCCTCATTAAAAGGTGATGTTGGTTTTAGCAGAAGGGTGCTGGTGTTCTGAAGGGATGAAAGGAGGATGGAGACTAAAGGGTGGGGGCTGGACCCTAGTGAGAGTGGAGCTGAGGTGTTGTTGGTGCTGGGAGGCAGATTGAATGGTGTGAGGTCCCGTCCAATGCTGCTTGCAGTTTTAATTATGTGTTATTTTTATGTGCAGGGGTTCTGCGGGGTAGTGATGTGAATTTGGGGTTAATGTGTGGAATGGCAATGTTTATTGGCTTTTTTTGTGTTTGTTTATATATATATTTTTTGTGGTGCACCATAAGTGAAAGCCATAGGCCGAACGATACCTTATGTATACATCTATGCCTGTCTACTTATACTCTATGGATATCTGCATGTACTTGAGCTACACTCAAGGCCAATAGTTTTCAAGTGCACACATTATGTTTATTATATCTACTCATTTTTTTAACTTCATGATACTCAGTGTAGTTATTCAGATCTGCTTCAATTGTTTAATTACATTTACTTAATTCATGAGGTAAATCTAAATGATTTCACAGCCTTCAAATTTACTCAGTAGTTTCAAGTGTAAAAATGTTTCACAGATTAAACTGAGTTGAGCATAGTTACATTTCTTAGAGTGTACACATAAGAACACATGGTCTGTAGGTTTCTGGCAGACCTTCCACACCCACACCATTCATTCTGCCCAGTTTGACCAGAAGCAATTTGATGGAAATGTTCTGAAATTGCATGTCACCAAATTTAACAGTTCAGTGGAAATGGGAATCTGCACCTTCCTCCTTCAAATTAGGGACAGCTAACTAGATGTCAGTCAAGGAAATCCACATATTTCTCAAAAAGGAATCTAAAAACAGCAGTGTAGCATCCCTAGGGTTGTGTACTACCATAAATAAATATATTCTAGCCTGGATGCTACCAATTCATTGTCACTCTTCATCTTTACTCAGGCCAACAAACTGTGTGTGATAGCTTTTTTGTTGTTATTGGCATTTTAGAACCATTTACAGCCAGTGATACTACAAAGTTACAAACTAGGAGAAACTAAAAGCCAATCTCCCATGGGTGACGAAAACACTAGTCTGTATTTTCCCTGCAATATATGTCTAACAGCAGCCTTGTTTCTTGTTGTTTACTTTGGCTGGTGGCCTGCGATAGTCAAATTATCAACCAGTTACATAATGACGTGAAAATTTTCTAATGCTGGAGCTCCATAGTTGGACCACTGCTCACATTTATTTGTAAATGTTCAGCATCTGGAGTTGTCATTTTGTAAGTTATTACTCATGACTTAATTTTCAGTGAAAGAACAGCAACGTGTTACGCAAATTCTTTTAGTGCAGACAGGTACCAAAGAAACTCTATAAAATGACTTTAAAGCATTTAATAGCAACATCAATCCAAACAATAATTACCACTCTGGCTCATTTTAAAATGAGCTTGGCTGCTATGGAGGGTAGCATTTATGTCATGTCTCCACAGGGGGGCGCCCCTCTAAGTTGAACTGAGTGGCAAAACAAACCTGCTCAGCATGGCAGAGTGTATTAGAAAACAGAGAGATGGGGGAAAATGCAGACTATGACATGAAATTAAGGACAGTTGGACTCGATATTGATCCGTACAACTTACCAAACAAGTGGTCGTACTTCAAGGCCGGATTTATTAGTGAAATTAAAGTGACATTTATTTGACATAATTATGTCATTAAATAATCATTGTGCTGTGAGTAATTTTTCTGGATTAGACTAGTTTTTTGGACCTCTATGACCAGCCTGGAGCAGCAGGACAGCAAAGTGGTCATTCTTACCGGTTCTTCTCAAGTCCACTAACTGAACCTTGGAAACCCAATAAATGCATTAAACACATAATCAAACCGGCCAGATATGGTGTTAAAGTTCTTGAAATATTAGGCGTAAATATGCTCAAGATGTGTTTAGAACCAAACTGCGAATTACCAAACTAACTAGCATAGCGATTAGTATAGCTTAGCAACTAGCACCGTCAGTAAAAAATACCTGGAAATCTCTCCAGAATCACTAAAATCATAATTAGACCGGCCAGTTAAGTCAGAGGTCAAAGGTCTTGACATGCCTCTCCTAGATTGGTGTGTAGAAATATTAGGTTTAAATATGCTCTTGATGTGTTTGAAACTTAACTGGAAATTACAGAATGAACTAGCATAGCGATTAGCATAGCGTCTACCACAGCAGTAAAAAATACCTGGAAATCTCTTCAGAATCATTGAAATCATAATCAGACCAGCCAGTTAAGGTGTCAGAGGTCTTGACATATCTCTCCTAGATTGGTGTGTAGAAATATTAGGTTTAAATATGCTTTAAATGGGTCATTTTGCGATATTTAACTTAAGTTTGATAATATGTAAGCCACTGCTGCCACTCATCTCATGCTTTCTGCCACTCAGTGAGTTTAACTGCAGAGCAGACCCCTTGCTGTGATACCACATGCATTTAGCAGTTGATAGAATCCTGCGTACTTAGCAGTTGATGCAGAGTGTCCTAACCTATCCACTGAACTGGACTGGGACACTTAAATGGAACTATGGAATTTTTTGAGTCTCTTCTGTTGTAGTAAGCCAAAATGTGTGCTATGAAAAAAGTGTTACTTTGTGAACATAACAGCACAAAAGCAGTGATAATGTTATTAATAACACTTGTGTTTTTCATGCTATGATCAGTACCAATAGCCCTCAGTATTTAATATTGTATCTTGTGGTGATCTATAATTTTGTAAAACTCTTCTTTTTACTTTGGTTGTGACTGTGCCATAGTCTCATCCAAAAGGTGAAGACTAATAAAACCATATCAAAACAATAGGGTTGTCATGTTCTCTATTGTCAGTTTTCACCTCCCTCTTGTTTTTTTCTTTGTCTTCCTCACTGCCGGGCCAATTAAAATCACCTTTATCATACTCTAGGGTCAAGTACTGGTTTTTACTGAAGCTTTGAGGTTTAAGTTGAAAAGACTAGAATCTTGTATCATTCAGTTGTCATTGGTTTGACCTTGGGTTGATGCATCCAGCCAGGCTTGTATGTATTATTAATAGTTTAACTGCAAAAAGCTTTGTTGGCCATTGTGTCTGCCTCACACTGGTACTGCTGTGCTCATCTGCCTCTCTGCTTGATATAGTCATTGAGAAGTCCATGGAAAGTAAACTGATGGAATTATTTCTGGATATATTATACATGGCAGCTCCTCTAAATCTGGAACAAAATGAACACTAGGGCACTTTTCTATCATGGATAGGTTATGTTCATCACCAATGCAAACTGTAATGTGTACAGATTTGATCAACACATTTTGCTTCATTGGTCTTTTTAAACCCCTCCCTGCACTGGTTCACCCAGGTTTATGGGCTATGCTAATAGTTAGAAAGTGGTCAGTTCCTGCCAAATAAAATACAATACTAAATAAGATGTAATCCAATGTTGAATAATTATAGAGGATCACACTCATCAGCTTCCCCAGTAAAATTTATGCCAGGGTACTAGAGAAGAGGGGTACGGTTGATAGTTGAAGCTCAGATTGAAGAGCAATGTAGTTGTCATCAGAGATGGAACTGTGAACCAGCTCTTTACTTTTGCTATGGTGCTGGAGGGGGCATGGGAGTTTGTCCATCCAGTCCACATGCATTTTTGTGGATTTGAAGAAGGCTTACATCCCCAGGGGCATCCTGTGGGGGGTGCTCCAGGAGTGCGGGGTGGATGGCCTCTTATTAGCAGCCATTTAGTAACTGTACCAAAGGAGTATGAGCCTGGTACTAAGTTGGACCTGTTTCTGGTGAGGGTTGGACTACACCAAAATTGCCCTTTGTCACCGGTTCTGTTCATAACTTTTATGAACAGAATTTCTAGGTGCAGCGAAGTGGTGCAGGGGGTTGAGATCAGTGGTAGGTGGATCTCATATCTACTTTCTGCAGATGATGCGGTCCTCTTGGATTCATTGAGCAGTGACCCCTTGCTCTTGCTGGGGTGGTTCACAGCTGAGTGTGGAACAGCTGGGATGAAGACCAGCACCTCCAAGTCTGAGGCCATGGTCCTCAGCTTGGAAAAGGGTGGGAAAGTCCCAACTCATGTAGAGTAGTTTAAGTGTCTTGTTCACGAGTGAGGATAGGATGGAGTAGGAGATTGGTGGGCCTACAGTGAGGCAGACATTAAACTGGTCCATTGTCATTAAGAGGGAGCTGAGGTAAAAGGTGAAGCTTTCAATTTACCGGTCAATCACTGTTCCGACCCTCACCTATGGTCATGAACTCTGGGTAATCACCGAAAGAGCAAAGTTGTAAGTACAAGCAGTCAAAATGAATTTCCTCTGCAGGATGGTGAAGCTCAGCCTTAGAGACAGGGTGAGGAGCTTGGACATCCAGGAGGGACTCAGAGTAAAATTCCTGCTCCTCCATGTCGAGAGGAGCTAGTTTAGGTGGTGCAGGCATCTAGTGAGGATGTCTCTCAGATCCCCCCCCCCGGATGAGCATGTCCATCCATTAGGAGGCCTCCGGGCCTACCCAGGATGTGCTGGGGGTATTATATTTCTTAGCTGGCCTGGTAACTCCCCAAGATTCCCCCAGAAGAGCTGGTGGAATTGGCCTGGGAGAGGGCTGTCTGGGCTTCTCTGCTTCTCTTGGCTACTGCCCCTGTGACCTGGAACCAGATAAGCAGAAGACAAGGACGAGTATTGAATTATCTTCTTCTGTCAGTATCTGTTACTCTTTACCAGGAAATCAAGAAACATGCCAAATTGGAAATAGTTCCCTGGAAGTAGTCCCCCCCCCCCAACACCACCCCTTTTTTTTTAGATGCACTGTATAAAGGCTTAACTTTTGTCATGAAGATTGGCGTCATGAAGTTAAGTACTGGAAATATTCAAAATATGTATGTAGTGTGTATATAAACCACTGCTCCTCTGTGTTTTCCTATTCTAGGATGACTTCCTGTTCAGTGTGTCCATAGTCAGTGGGCTCACATGTGCTGTCTTGGCTGTGATGAAGTTCATGCTGGGGCGCGTGCTGACTAGTCGGGCACTTATTACTGATGGTAAGGCATAAACATACACATTGTGTTTCCATATGTTTAGAGGAAATGACTCAGTTTCCCTGAGACGTATCCTTACATAGGTCATAACTATTGCATACCACTCATAGTAAAAAATGTAATGGGAATTCAGCAGAAATCAAAGATTTCAAATATATATACAGTATGTTACTATGAGATAGTTAAATTAAAGTGAAAAACATTCCTTCTAATGAGCCACAGTATGACCTAGTGGTCTCTTATAGGCACATGAGCTTGTTAATGGAAACACAGTCTGCACAATCACACATTTATTACATCATTACAGTAAGGACACTCATCATCATGCAATCCCCAACTCCTTACTCTCCACCCAGAATCCCTAGAAAGTAGGCCTTTTCCATGGACACTTCAGTCAAGAGTCCCCGTGGTTTACATTAAGGTCAAAGTCCCCACCAAGATAGAGGAACAAGGCCATGCACACACCCAGTCTGCACACTGCAACCCCCCAGGTCTCAGAACAGAGCATCAATCCAATAAACCTGAGGTTGCTGTTCTCAGAGCCTGGATTTATTTCCCACAACACTAAGCACTTACTGCAGGTGAGACAATAACCCTCTCTGCAAGCCTGCACATATAGAAAAAATACTGTATATCTGACAAAAATATACATCAACTATCATGCAGAATGATTTCTATACAATGCATCGTAGTGAACAATTGTCTAATGGACAACTACTCTTATGTAAGGCTTTAAAATAAAGTAAAGGTAATATTGTAAATGTTAGTGAATCATTACCTGCTGTATGTATGTGTGGTGGTTGTTGACTTATGTATGTATCTGATCATACAACAGAACACATAGCAACTTTATAGAATTTTATAATTGTTTATAAAAGCCAGGAGGAATTAAAGAAACAGAATTTAAAAAAAAAAAAAAAAAGTACTGATCCAAGGCTTTGTATTTGTGTGTTTCAGGTTTTAACTCTATGGTCGGTGCTATCATGGGGTTTTCCATCCTGATCAGCGCTGAGGTTTTCAAGCAACACCCTGATGTCTGGTTTCTGGACGGAACCATCGGAGTTCTCATTGGACTCATCATTTTGGCATACGGGGTCAAGTAAGAGATAGACATAGGCCTTGTCACAGCAGCAAAAGCAACAGCATTACAGCTGTTACACACCAGAAACATTCACAGTGAATAAAATATTTTGCACCAAAAGAAAGATTCAGGTTTACTTCACAAACACATATACATAGATGCCTTATTGGCCTCTGAGGGATGTGCCTGAAGCACTGCTATCTTAGTAGAAAACCAACAGAGGCAGAAGTGAATGTATACATACATAGGAGGAGCAGTGAGGTTACAGGGAGAAGCGATAAAGAAGGTGGAGGATTTTAAGTGCTTAGGCTCAACAGTCCAGAGCAATGGAGAGTGTGGAAAAGAGGTGAAGAAGCATGTGCAGGCAGGTTGGAATGGTTGTAGAAAAGTGTCGGGTGTGTTGTGTGATAAAAGGGTATCGACAAGAATGAAAGGAAAAGTGTCCAAGACAGTGGTGAGGCCAGCGATGTTGTATGGTTTAGAAACAGTGGCACTGAGGAAAAGACAGGAGACAGAGCTGGAGGTAGCAGAGATGAAAATGTTGAGGTTCTCTCTGGGAGTGATGAGGATGGATAGGATCAGGACTGAGTACATCAGGGAGACAGCACATGGAAGATGTTTTGAAGACAAAGTCAGAGAGGCTAGATTGAGATGGTTTGGACATGTACAGAGGAGGGATAGTCAATACATTGGTAGTAGGATGCGGAGGTTGGAACTGCCAGGCAGAAGGTCTAGAGCACAGGTGTCGAGCTCCAGTCCTCAAGGGCCGGCGTCCTACATGTTTTAGATATTTCCCTCTACCATCACACCTGGTTCAATTAATGTTCAGCTCATCATCCAGCTCTGCAGAAGACTGATAACAGCCGTCAGGTGTGCTGGAAGAGGGAAACATCTAAAACATGCAGGATGCCGGCCCTTGAGGATCTGCGTTTGACACCCCTGGACTCTAGCACTAATTATTTTTTTTAACTAAAAAAATGTTATCTTACCTTATGTGTACATTCCGTGTTGTGTTACTGTCAGAACCTCAATTTCCTGACGGCTCTGCCCAGGGGATCAATAAAGTTCTATCTAATCTAATCTAATCTAATCTAATCTAAAATAATACCGAGTTCAACCACACACCAAACCCACCACACACATCTGGATGTTCTATATTCAACCTGTTCTTTGTGTTCTTAAACTGAAGGTTCAGACAGGATGTTCACTCATAAAAAGTGACATGGGTTCAGTGAGTACCGGTCCAACGGTACCGATGGATGGATGTGAGTTTTCTTCCGTGGATTGTATGAGTTACTGCAGTATTCTACCGATAAAGTGGCAAAGTACAAAATTCTAGACATGGAGGAGTTTGTCTGTCT
>JAPTGZ010009392.1:0-10168 GCA_029814645.1 Fowleria isostigma
AAGAAGGAATTAACACGGGTTGTAGAAATCCACTCGATTTTTTCCAAAATGAATATAAAGATAGCTCTGCAAGGCTCTGGAAGGTTCACATTGAAACTTGTAGGGCCCAAATATACAAACAAATGTACCAAAGACTAGGGATGTAAAAATACACTCACCCCACGATTTGATTTGAATCCTGATTTTGGGTCCACAATACGATTCAAATCAATTTTTTTTCTTCCAGACTGCTGTTCCAATGAGTAGCTACATAATGATTAGCTTGTGCGAGGGTAGCTCCAGTAGCTTCTGTCACAGCAACGTCCCTGTTCCGTGATTTATCTGTCACAACAGCTATCTCGTGATTAGTCTTTTCAAGCTCCCATTCTGCTTTAGCAGTCTTTAGAACCTCTGCGATGTGTTCTCCAGTATGTGTTTCAAAGAGAGGATGCATTTGTAAAACAAAATTCGCCATGCTCCACTCACTTGTTATCACATGAGGCATGATCATAATGCTGGCTACCCAGGCTAGTCCAGCTGTCTATTGTTATTGCAATGCTTCATTCAGAGTTTGGATCACCTTTTGTTTTGTTTCCGTGTAGAGTGCAGGCATAACAGACTGGCTAGAAGATTTATTAAAACTTTTGCCAGGATGGACCCATCGATTTGCACGTGCGCGTACCCACAATGCTTTGCGGAAGCGTCTTCATGTGTTGGGATGTGTTCCATAGAAATAAATAGGGGTGGTGCGGAGCAGAGTCCTCAACGCTTGCTAGTGGACCATGACGTCAAAACAAGCGACAGTAATAACAGACAGCGCCTCCTATTGTTGAAGTAAAGCATTGATCCACATATTGTGCTGTATTGATTTCAATCTCCCTTATTTGTATTGATTTTTAACCGATTAAGGATATATCCTTACATCCCTACCAAAGACTAATAAAAATGGGTTTAGTTAAATATGACCCCTTTAAGAAGTTGTTGGAAATTTTCTCGGGGAGCAGAAGACTTCAGCTGCACACAACATCCTCATTTGTGTTTTAATGGAAAAACTGACATTTCACACTTCTGTTTTGTTTTTTTACATTTATTAATGATCTGTAAAGTTTGGTGCATTTATCCATTGGAAAAGCAACTGGAAGACCATCCATCATACCTGGTTGTAGTTAAATAAACTGAATCGTTGACTTCAGATTTTCTGTCTGAACCCAATGAGCAACAAGAAAAATCCTGAACTAAACCATTTACCATCAGCAGAACCAGAACAGACGATGTGTTTATGATTGACTTATTGGTATTAATGAATAAAAATGACTTTAGATTAAATCTCGGCCGGTTGGAGTCATTGATGGGGTTGCCATAGTACTAGTGCTTCACGTCTCCATAGAGCCATTCACTGCAGCTATTTGCAGCGTCTGATGTCTTTTTTTCAGGCCTAAATGGTTCTTAAATGCACCGTCTCGGGCTGTTGTGGCCGTTTGAATCCTGTGTTTGTGAGCTTGTGTTGTGTTTGTCGTTTTGCGCTGATGAATCCCATTATTCGTGCGTCTGTTGGAGTCTAATTTCCCAACGGGGATCACTCAGGTTTCATCTCCTTTAAAGAGCACCGCCGCCACCGCTGACGCTTTTATGCCGCTGTTCATCAAGACGCTGGTCCACAGCTCAGTAATTGTAAAAAAGGCCAGGTTTTGATATCGGTAGAACTGACTCTGCGTCTGCGGGACCAGGGTTTGAACAACGACAGGACCAGTTAGTGCAGCCGTTAAAGGCTTTGGTTTTCTAATAATGATGAGTCATGTCAGGGTTTTACTGATGATTAAACGCATGGAATCATTTTAGAGGATGATAAACTACAACCTTCTGTTTAGTTTTCTGTAGACGTTCAACCATCAAATGAAGCCAAACCAGATTTTATCACATCTAATTATTTTCTTCTTTTATGTTTAAGTTTTTAAACAAACAACAATAATTGGTCACAAAAAACCCCACTGCAATCAAAAACAAGACTAAAACTTTTTCGACTATCAACCTCCCAAACAAATGCAACAGATTCCAGAGTTTATAGGTGATACTGATAATAAATCTGAATGTGATGTTCTAATTTCATTTAGGGCCAAATACTGAGCCTATTAGCCCCGCCCACCATCTACATATTAGGATTAGTTGTCTGGTCCAACAGAAGTCAACATTGCTGCTTCACTTGTTGCGTTAGCTGTAACCGGAAACTCGGTCATCAACAAAGGATAAAGCTCATAATATACAAATTCTGACCTCTTATCATCCTACTGCAAATTTATTGTCAAGATATGATGACTTGAATCTCGAAATATAACCTCTGAAAGTATAACCCTACAAAATGTTCCAAGTTCTCAATTATGTGACAAGTGGGTATGACTTTATTCTTGTAAATTATGATATTTTTCCCACCTGTTTTTAAATTACAATGTTACTCTCATATTATGGCTTTATTCTCAAAATATGATGACTTTAATCTCATAAAAGTCTGACATTTTTTCATTAAATAATTTTTTTTGAAGCTATGACTTTATTTTCATAAAATTGTGACTCTTTGTATTTGACTTTATTCTTATATTTCAATATTTATGTTTAATCATTTTTCTTTTCTTCTGTGGCTCTAATATCCCGTGGTTCAATTCTGATGTAAATCTGCTAGAGTGACAGAACTCAGTGGATGAGATGAGCTGGATTTGTACCCCCATGTCTGTCTATAGGGGAAATGAGAGCGGCGTTCACTATCCTGCTGTGTTTAACCATCCACTTAATGGGAGGAAAACACCAGGAAGCAATTACAGCCGACCAAAAAGACTGCCGGTGCAATAATTACTCCACATCCCTGGACATGAGGCGAGGCAGCGTCCGACTCCCAAGTCAATCAACGAAACGCCCGGTGGAATTTCAATCGTGCAATTTCCCACCACATTAAAGACCCAAACACATCAGAGGAAGACGGAACTGGAGGCATGTAAATATGATCTAACACAGGGTTTCCTATCTTTGAACCCCATGACCTTTGACCCCTCTGTGATTTCAGTCCAGCCGTCCAATCAGAGTTAGGTATTATGCAACGCAGCAGATGACTGAAATGAGCCAGGATAATGATGGGAGCCACTTCTACCAATACAGCTGACGTGATTGCAGTGTCTGAATTTATCAAAAAAGTAAAACCGAATCAGCTGAAAAGACTCAAACCTGCCAAGTTATCATTAGTCGTGCTTCCATTGACCCTCAAATTGTGTGAATATAATTTGCACATAAACATTTGCCAAATGGAAAAACAACAATTTTTTTTCAAAATTCACATGTTTCAATGAAAAACGTTTTTGTGCTTGCAAGAGGTGGTTTTCGGGCATAGGCAAATTGGTATATTGCACAAAGCTACAATGGAAAGACCTTTTTGTGCAATTGGAGTCACATGAACAAAAAAAACCCTGATGTTGAATGATGTTACAACAAACAAAGAAGAAAAGTTTGAAACTAAACATGGCACAGTATTTGTGGACACATGAGAAAACCTAATCATTTTTTGATTTGGTACAGGATAGAGCACAGGTATGAAACATACAGCCTAGGGGCCAATACCGGCCTGCCTAAGGGTCCAGTCTGGCCTGTGGGATGAATTTGTGAAATGCAAAAATTACACTAAAGATATAAACGATCAAGGATGTTAAAATAATTTTAGATCAATTAAATCTAAAGTGGGTCAGACCAGTCATAATAACCCCCCACACCCCCAGAACCAGGCCCAGATGACACCCTGGTGTTTGCTCTGCCGCTAGATTCACAAGTGTCGCTAAGTGGCAATCAAACACATGCTGTGTGGACAAATAACTGACCATATTTAGAGATACTTTCCCCTTTGATCAAATGGAAGCTTTGACAGTTACCAGTGGACCTGGAATCATCTTTACACCTACAATATAGACAGGCTTTGGGACACTTCTGCCTCGACGTCATGTTGGCTATGTTCTAAACCAAAACAATGCAGCGTACATGTGACGTCGTTACGCATGCACAGCAAAGGAGGAGTTGATAAGCAGCATCATTGAACAGGCAGGCAAACGATTCCAAGGAATTGAACTACTGGGAAACGGTTCTCAAAAAGAACTGGTTCTTGATTTCCATCCCTAGATGTAAAGGTTGGATAAATACAACCTAGCCTTTTAGACTGAAGTCACATTGCAGAATACCAGATATATATCAGATTTAGGACCATATATGAAAGTGGCCAAGGTCGGATTTGAAGAAATCCGATTAGTACTGTTCAAACTGTCTTGAACAGATCGAATACAGGGCACATATGGACCAAAAAAATCGGATGTGGGCCACATTTACCTGCAGTCTGAACACAGTCTAATCCAGTCCATGTTGAGGTATGGGATGTCTGGCATTTCATAATGAAGCCTAAAATGACAAACAAGTTCTAATTACACGATAACGGAATAGTAGTCGTTTTTATGGTTAAGCTCAGGTTGTTCTTCTGTTTTTACACGTAAACCTGTTTTTCCCATAATGCCTTATTAAATGAAGCATCTCCAGGCCACGGGCTGTATTGAAAACATGATCAATGATTCACCTCCTGCAATTAGTCCTGAGCAGTCAGCATGTTGACTAATGAATGAATCAATAATAACAGTAAATATTAGAATCAGACGGATCGCACTGTTTATTCAGTCGTACCTTTGAGCAGAAATTAAACCGTGGTGTAGGTGTTTGTCCATCAGTGCAGCTGCTGGAGTCGGTTTGAAGCCACAAATGCATCATTAAACAGTGAAAAGGCTGAGTTTGATTAGTTCTCCTCGGACATCTGCTGGTTTCTGAAACACCACCTGCTTCGCTTTACCTGCAGACATGACGCATGTGTTCCTGTATCTGCAGAAAAATGACTACGTCTATTGAATCCAACACCGCTGTAATGCAGAAACATGAAACAACCACGACCACAATGGAGGAGCCAACAGCACTTCAACCTTAACTACAAGAAAATGAGCAGCAGAGTCCCATTCAATACACCACCGTCCACATCTGGGTTCTTAAATCACTTTCACCTTTGTAAAAAAACACCAGTTGTCCTGGATTCACAGCTAAATGTCCGTTAAATGGGTCTGAGACTGTACGACTGAAACTAAAGGGAATTAAAGACATCAGCGTTGCCATGTGGTTCATAATGATGTGTTTTTGTTCAATTTAATGTTTTACTGTGTGAAAAACAAGTAAACAATGACAAATCTGCTTCAATTTTACACATTTATCAGCTGATTCAGAACAAAAAACAACACCTGTGAACAGAAAACGCAGGGAAAAACTCAATTAAATTTCAGAATCTTACGTTCAGCTTCCAGTTTATTGGACTTCAGTTCCAAACTAATAAATTCAATTTCCAATTATACTATTCAGATTCAGTTTTTTAATGCAATGATTCAAATTAAACAACACAAATTCAAATGATGTAATTCAATTATTGCAATAATGTAATTGTAATGCAATTATTAAAGTTAAGCAATTAAAATTCAAATATAAATGATTCAAATTCAGCTTCTGGTGGCACATATTTCAGCCCATACACTTGGTGTTATACAATATAGATATGTATAATTCTGTAAATTATATATAATCTACTACATATGTACTAAATATAAACAAATATAAATACATCACAATTATGTTTTTTTTTTTTTACCCAACTCAACTATTTTTGTTCATATAAATATTTTTTTCCAATGTGGTTTTATACTGCAAATGGCAATAAACTGAACTGAAATACAATATATCAAATCAATGTCTCAATGAACATAAGCACAGTTTTAAAAAATTTGGACAAAACTGAATTTTATAGAACATTTCCTGAACTGAGAACATGATATATTGTATATTCCCCCTTAGAAAAAGTTGATTATAAAAGAAAACTAAAGGTTTTGTGACAAATCTGTTGGAGTGTACTAATTTATGCTGAGCACTGTATATATACACTGCCCAGCCAAAAAAAAAAATGTTGCACATACAAAATTTGACTGCATCACCTTTGGTTTTGATTACAGGAGACATTTACTGTGACAGCTTTTTGCCACGTAATACTTATGTAGTGTCACAATAAGATTCATAATAATTGTTCGTCTGTAGTTGCCTTAATTTTTTATTTTTGATGATGGGAAATTGGACTGCTGCACCAAGTCATCACATTGCAAATTAAAATCTGCATTTTATGGTGGCTAATCCATGTGTGAAAAGGATGTCTTATTCTCCCTGAACATATATATATATATATATACACACGCATGTGAGTTTTCACCTGTGTAGATTTAAGGTTTGTTTGTAGTGTCCTTCTAATAAAGGCGTGGGACCACATGGGGCCAGAGTTCTGTTAGATAAAATACCAGACCTCATGTCTCTAAGACTGTTTTATCTGTAGAATAATAATCAGTGAATTAATAATGAAAATACTTACTTGTTTGGCCCCAGAGATCAAATGGACGTAGACAGATCAGGTCTCTGTTTTCCAGCTTCATCATCAGTTCCTTAAACGTGTCTTTGTCCACGCCCATGAACACATGTTGTGTTGTTTGACTAAACTAAACCCAGCTTTGTAAAGGTGTCCAGGTCGGTGGGCGGGGGCGCTGACCTGGCCTTCCCCACGGCGGCTCAGACATGGAGCTCCACCCTCCCCTCGTCCGCCCACGGTCGAGTGCCTCCATTAGTTTGACATTCTGGCGGTGCGGCGGTGAAGCTAAGCGCCTCCTTGCATGACAAATGGGTTGGATGAGCTCCCCGGCGCAGGAAGGAAACCCCCCGCAGGCCGCCATAACGCTCAGTCAGCACTCCTCGCCGTGATGAATCCCACCGCCAATACACTCCAATTTACTCAGCACACGGACACGCTGCCCCCCCCCAAGTCCACAGGAACCAATCGATTCACAGACGCACGGATAAAAGGGATGTTAATGCACACTTACATCTGACTCCAGGAGGCGACGGGCGTTCGCTCACACACACTGGAAATGAATTCATGTTCACTTCACTGGGTCGTTTTCAAGTGATTAGTCGATGAAACATTGACCCCGTTATGAGCCTGTTGAGTTCCACGTCCTCCTCAGGAAAGTGGTCCACTTTATTAACCCTTAAAGACCCAAACATCCACCACTGACCGAAACATCTACTGAAATAAACTGTTTTATACCTGTTGATCCACTAATCCTATTAAAATATGACAATAATTGGTCTACAGTTATTGAGCTTTTCATGGTCATCAGATATAAGCCATTTGGACATTCAGAGGCTCTGTAGTTTCCGTGGAAACACTGTTGTCATCTACAACATTGATTCACTTAAGGAGACTTGGCTGTCTTGACATTTTGCACTAGCAAAGTAGCATATAATTTTGGCTAAACTGAGCTAAACAATGAGACAAGACATAACAATGACTGATTAACCAACGGTGAGTCATTTGAAAAAAGTAAAGGTGTTGTAGTCAGTGCAGTTGCGAATGGTGGCATGTAGAGTTCTATACAATTGCTGTAAGGTTTAATACAGGCGCTGTAGGGTTATATATAGGACTGTTGATGCCTTTTTAAGAGATAGACAAACCATCAGATAGCAATCCTATGTTCTGTTCAGTGTTGTTAAACTTTCTGTGGTAGATTACCGTCATTATTTTAATCTGTCAAAATGATGGACGACTGTCAGAATTTTCCATCATCTTAAAAAAAAATCTGTCAATGAAGGAATATAACACAGCCTCTGCCCTGCCCCCCCCCCCGACCATGTACATTTAATTTAATTTCAGTGAAGCCAACCTTTATCAACATAAGCTTTCCACGTGTATGTTCACACCGCAATTAGCCCCCTGTCCAACCAAAATCGATGGCTCAAATACCACACACTGAGGGTTAAGGTTATTGAACCAGAGATATTGGCATAAATTGACACGTGATCAAATGTTGCTGAATAACATGCAAAAGGTCAAAAATGCATACATATTGCACGCCAAATGCCATAAGAACTGGTGTGACATACAGTGCTATTTAGTAACATTAGTCTGCCCTTCTAGACATGGGTCATTTCATGAACCACAAACATCTGATAAAACTAACTGAATAAATTCTGTGTGTAGTAATAAACACACACTCCTGAGGCAGTCAGAGAGTGATCTCGTAAATGAAACAAACACATACTTATGGGACACAAACAACTGGGAGTAATAATGAATATGCTAACATGTGCACTAGCTAGCAAGCATCCAGGCATCACTGATAAAATGAGTTAGCCTGTAATTATTGTTACAAACAATAGCATCATCCAGACACAAATCCACTGAAATATATAGAGAATAGAGAACCGATCAGAGCCACACTTATAAGAGCAACAGTACCAACAACGCCAAGGCTGCTTACATCCATGTAGGTGACTCTGGCCATTTCTCAAGGCATGTTCTTGTCTGTTCTTCCGTTCTCGCGTTCTCGTAAAACATCATAAATCGCGTCCCAAGTACTGGTCCGATTCATAAACCAAGAATGCATGGAACACCCGGATGTTGTTCTAGTCAGTAAGCTTAAACCAAGGATGCACTGGTTAGTGACTTGTGTAGACTTGGTGGGTAATAATTCCCAAGATGCACTTTGTGCTATTTAAGAATGCTATGGCGCCAAACCACCCGCTAGGCGGCCGGACTGGGGCTCAGTGAGCCACTCTCGTGGACTCGGTGAGCCACTCTCGTGGACTCGGTGAGCCAGCCCGGCTGAACCAACAAGTTTTTTTTTACAGTTTTGAAAAATATACAAAATGTATAAATGACATGTAAACACTAGTACAAATGCATTGAAATCTAATCACACTGTGGTGATTTGAGAGAAATCCAGCAGAGACAGGGTTAGAGTTCACAAGTACATCTGTTCCAGTTACACAGAGACTTGCTCACTTGTTCACAAGAACGTACTCTACGTTCTTGGGATTGAGAAACAGCCTCTGTTTCTTTCATCTCTCTCCATTCTGCTAAAGCTGGACCAAGGCAGACTCTGGTCTTGGTTTGGTCACTCACTCTCCTCTTCTTCTTCCATCCTCTGACCACAGCTACCGCTTTCTTTTTGCGGCTCTGCCATGGGTAAACGCCTATGAAAAAAAAAAAATTTTTTTTTTTCCATGCAAGTTCATTTCTCGGTAAGGGGTACATTTATTTTTCAGATACTTCTTTTTAAATAAATCACAATCTCTTTTTTTTTTCTCATAGTGGATAATTTTTTGGGCTGTTGCCCCTCTGGGCCACTGCATAAAACAGAGCTGTTTTGCATATTATGTTTTGAAAAATTGTGAAAAATAAAGTATTTAAAAAAAAAAAAAAAAAGGAATAAAACACTAGACCAGGGATTAAAGTTTTTCTGTTACTGTGGAAAAGTTTATTAGTTTTAATTTACCATCTGTATCGCATCAGCTTCTGGTGTTTTGTAGCTGCACATTTAGCATTTTTAGCATCTTGGAATATGAGTGAAGACATCAGTCACTTTGCCATTGGACATATGAGGAAAATTTTACCAAAATTTACTAAATGTAAAAAAACAAAAAACAAAAAAAACCTAGAATTCTGTTATGTGAGTTTTTTCATTAAATCACAAATGCGATGGTTTATTTATTTAGTATGTCAGGCATCAGGAGAAGTCATTCCATAAACATGTGGACAAACATAGATATGTGTTGTTTTGAATCTAGAATGCTCATTACCCCTCTATCCTGTATGAAACTCAAAAATGAATGGGTTCCATGAATGTGTTTTTTGCACTTGTCGGAACAGCCATCAGTACCCACGGTTGTTTTGGTCATGTGACTCTAGTTCAGGGGTTGGCACCCACGGCTCTTATGTCCCTGTGCTGCGGCTCTTGTAACATTAAAATAAAACATGTATAGGGCCAGATTTACTAAAGGTTTGCGTGTATCAAAACATGTACAAAACACATTTTACATGGAAAAAAAGCTACAATCTGATTTACTATCAGTACACAATAAGGGTTGCATCTTTCAAAGGTGCAAAATAGTGCGTCTGGTCCAGTTAGTACGTTTGGTAAAATTAATATGTAATATGGGGCTTTGAGCTGTAAATGTGTGTGAACTTCATTCATTCATTCATTTTCTGAACCCGCTTTATCCTCACTAGGGTCACAGGGGTCGCATGGAGCCTATCCCAGCT
>JAPTGZ010009407.1:0-10167 GCA_029814645.1 Fowleria isostigma
ACAGCCACACCACTTTTTTTCAGAGACTCCTGTCTGTCAGCTGAAGTGTTTTTTGGGTTTTTTTTTGGGGGGGGGGTATGATGCCTAAAGCTACAGCCAAGGTGGTTAACTAGGACAGCGTTTTTCAAATGGTTTCTCTACTTGAAAGAAGCCCAGGGGGTACTTGAAACTTTTTGACATTAATAAATTAAGTCATCATGCACTGAATACAAAATAAATAAATAGAATTAATGCTAAAATATAAAAACACAATAAATGCATTGATATAATATTTTTATTATTAATCAACTTCTTTAATCTTTGGTAACATTTGAAGAACATTTATATTTTATATTTTTCCAAATGAGTATATATGAGTAGATAAGGAATTTTTTGTTGATGAAAGGTTCATTTATTAATTACTGACCAATTTATTTTTCTTATTAATGAAAGACGACATTTTTCAGTTCATGTTTTGCACAAAATTTAGTTAAAAATTTCTACAATAGAGGATTAGGGCCACTGGAAAACCAAGTATAAAAATTAAGGTCCAATATATTTTAAATTATTATTCTGAGCAAAAAGTCATAATTCTGACTTAAATCTCAAAATACTGAGGGTTTTTTTTTTTTTTGAAGAATTCTAACTCTTTTCCTCAGAATTTTGACTTTAATCTCCAAATTCTGATGTTTTATCTCAGGATAATAACAATATCTTGGACCTTATTTTTTTTTTTTTTCCAGTGGCCCTAATCCTCTTCTGTATATATATATTTTTAATTATTATTATTACAGTTAAATATATGTCAGGGTTTTCCACAAAGTGTTGTAAATATAAACAGACGCCTTTGGCAGAGGAGCAAATTTCACCAATTTTTTTTTTTATCAAAACTGCTAAAGTGAGAGTTGGGGTACTTGGATAAAAACTGTATATTTCAGGAGGTAAAAAGTTTAAGAAGCACTGAACTAGGATAACAACTGGAATAAAATTTAGCACGTCACGTTACTTCAAAGTCAGTGTTTTTTTTTGTTTTTTCCATCAGCTGTTGAATGTATCTGGTGAACCTGGCCTTGTGCCTGTTTTGGTCCACGTATGTTTATAGCCCTGGTCTGATTTCACCTCCTCAGATGATAAATGCATGAACAGACAGTCATGTGTTCATGAATTAACCCTCCGCGGTCGGCCAGTTGGTCGATGATGCAACCTGCTGGTTCCCATCAATCCAACGCATGCTGAGCCGCATTAACCACCGCCGCACGTAGAAACGCTCCATTTGTATTTTTTTATGGCGCTGCCGATCCCTGCCCGGCTCTGGACAGGATATGAAAGATGAGGAGATGGCAGACGGAGGGGCACACACCCACAGCCGACACAATAGAAGAGATGGTTATCAGCGCCGCCGCCGCCCGGGAGCCTCTGGGCCAATCGGCACCAACCAGGAAACGGCGCTCACGCCTGAATTATTACTGCACCGGCCTCTGAGAGGGCATCCACCCGGAGGACGGCGTGAAGAGCAGAGCGCTAACAAGAAACCTCGAACTCAGAACCGCTAACACAAAACCGCTAACATGCTCCCATCATTAACAGACGCAAATAAGGGATCTATTTAATGCAGCACCGTGATTCAACGTCCTGGACTCATTTAACAAGGGTTGGAACATACAGACGGTATTTCACCATAAATGACAAAAAACAAAAAGATGTGATTTTTAGAAACACCACACGAACATCAGGGATTTACAACAGAGCGTCAGAACAATCACCATGATCCAATCTGTCAAAGGTCTGTCCCCAAAGTAACCCTTAACCCTAACCCTTGACCCTTAACCTTACCCCTAACCCTTTACCTTAACCCTAATCCTTAACCCTAATCCTGTTAACTCTAACCCTTACCCCTTAGCTCTCAACCTTACCCTTAACTCTAATCCTGACCCTTAATCCTAACCCTTAACCCTAACCATTACCCCAACTATAATCTTAAGCCTAACTCTAAACCCTAACCCTAGCTCTAACCCTAACCCTTAATCCTAATCCTGACCTTTAACCTAACCCTAACCTTAACCTTCACCCTTAACCTTAACCCTGACCCTTAATCCTAACCCTTAACCCTAACTCTAACCTTAAACCTAACACTAAACCTTAATCCTAACCCTGACCCTTAACCTAACCCTCACCCTTAATCCTAATCTTGACCCTTAACCCCTAACCTTAACTCTAACCCCTTTCTCCAACCCTAACCTTAACCCCAACCCTAACCATCATCCTGACCCTTAACCCTAAATTTAACTCTACCCCCTTAATCCAACCCTAACCTTAACCCCAACTCTAACCATAATCCTGATCCTTAACCCTAACCTTAACTCTAACCCTTACCCCTTAACCTTAACCCTAATCCTGACCCTTAACCCTAACGCCTTAACCCTAACCCTAGCCCTAACCCTGAATCCTAATCCTGGCCTTTACTCCTTAACTCTAAGATAGACGGACAGATATTCTATCTGAAAACATTCTCATCATCTCGTTGGATTTTGACTGTTTTTGAAAGTAATCTACTACTTCTTCACTATTATTTGAGTCATGGCACATGCTCTAAGAGTCAATTATTGTCATATCATGTCAAATGTACACTTTTTCACAGGCTGTCGTCACTTTTCATGTGGTTTTAAATTGAATTTTCCATTTATTTTGAGCCTTAATACTTTGAATCATTTCCCAAAAGAAGAAGAAAAGCCCAGACGTGTGAATAAACTGGGCAGAGCGTCTCCACAGCCTCAGATGTTTTATCATTCGCCCAGAGAGAAGAATGTTTAGAGCTTCAGTAATAACTCACAGAAATAGCAGCGGGCTTTGGTAAACACCATTTATTGACCAAATCCAGGATGCAGTTGAAGGGGAGTGTCAACTATTACCAGCACCTTAAACCAGGGTTTCTCAAATGGGGGTACGTGAACCCCAGGGGGGACTTGACTTTTTTTGGGAAACATATATTAAATAAGTCTTCATGTACTGAATAAAAAATTAAATAATGAGAACTACTGCTGAAATATAAAATACAATAAATAAATTTACATTATAAAATTGACACAACTGACCTTATTTCACTTCGATATTTGTATTTTTTTATATTATTATTATCTGTCATCTTATTTAAGCTTTGGTAACATTTTAAAAACATTTCTATTTTATTTTATATAAGATGAGTTTGAGTAGATAAGTTGGGTTTTTTTTTTTTTTTTGCAGATGAAAGGTTCATTTATTCAGTAATGGCCAAAAATATATTTTTCTTTTCAATGAAATGGGGGACTTTTCAGTTTATATTTTACACACAAAATGTATTATTTTAAATATATACTGTTTGTTTACAAAGTTAGAAAAGTAACAACAAACACCTCTGGCACAGGAATAAATTTTGCCTCATTTTTGTACTTGGCTAAAAATATATACTTCCGGGGGTATTCCACTGCAAAAAGTTTGAGAACCACTGCCTTAAACCACCGGTCCTCAACCTGAGTCTCATTACAACTATTCCAAACCCGTGGACCGGTGGATACTCTGCTCATTCAGATAATATGCCTGTGGCTGAACATCAGAACATCAGTGTTCACTGGTGGTCTTGCCGGTCCAGTTCATGTGTGGGATTGGGTTGGAGCAGGTTCAGAACCTTCCACAGGTACACGGACAACAGCGGGAACTCCTCAGACAGCTGGAAAATACCTTGTTTGAAATGATCCAGTAAGCAGCTCATCTCTGACTCCAGATCCACCTTCTCTGGATCCTCCGACTTCAACAGGAGTTCCTCCAGAACCCTCAGCAGGTGGCAGGAGTTCTGGTACCGCACCAGGGGAAACGCCTCCAGACCTGAGTTTTCCTGCAAAAAGTGGCCAGCAATAGACAGGAAGTGCATAAACTCAAACTGACAAACTGTCCTCTACACCAGTGGTTCTGACCTGGTCCAGATTTAACCAGTGGTTCTGAAATGGTCTGGGTTAAATCAGTGGTTCTGAACTGGTCTGGGTCAAACCAGTGGTTCTGCATCGGTCTGGGTCAACTGGATCTAAACTAGTCCAACTGAACCAGAAGAACATCAGTGAACCTAGGCCTGTTACAGTCCTTAAAAGGTTAATGACACAAACTGATCTGAGTCTCAGAAACATGGGAAGTGAAACAGGAAGTGATTTTTTTTTCCTCAAACAAAAAACAAATTTACAAACACTCACGGAGGACTAATAATCTGCTAGGGGATGCCAAACATCAGCAGTGGTACATAGGAAGTAAAACCGGAAGTGAAACAAAAATACAAAACATGGGAAGTGAAACAGAAAGTGAAACAGGAAGTGAAATAAAAAGTAAAACAGAAAGCTAAACACGAGAAGTGAAACATGGGAACGGAAACAGGAAGAGAAACAGAAAGTAAAACATGGGAAGTGAAATCTGTATTTTTTAATAATTTTATATAAACAGAATTTCATTAAGTGGGGGGAAAAACATAGGAAGTGAAACAGGAAACATGGGAAGTAAAACAGGAAGGGAAACAGGAAGCTAAACATGAGAAAACATGGGCAGTGAAACATGAGAAGTGAAATATTTATTTTTGAATAATTTTGTATCGCCAGAATTTGATTTATAAAGTTGTGGAAAAAAAACATGGGAGGTAAAACAGGAAGTGCAGATGCATTTTCAGAACAGAAGCTGCTTCAAGTTCACCGTCAACACAACAAAACACCAAAAACCCACACAGTGATGATTTCCACAAACAGACGGATCACATCCAGGCTTCCAATATGCATGTGTGTGTGTGTGTGTGTGTGTGTGTAGGTGTGTGTGTTGACTTTCCAGTGTCAAAGTTTGTGTATGAGCGACTGTGAGACTTCACAAAGAAAAACAACCACCAGATGGCCGTCAGGTATTCCTCCAGGATCAACCCTCCAGAGAGCAGACGGAATGTGACAACAACACCTCTGAACCACCACCCACACACACACACACACACACACACACACACACACACACACACACACACACACAAAAACAGCACTCAGACCCCATCAGCATCAGGTCACTTAGCACTGTCCTCTGAGACTGCCGCCACCGCTACTGTCTGTGAAACGCCACCAACAGACCACACCCACTCTGAATTCTACTGATCCAATCAACGATCAAATACCGAAATAATCTCACATTCATTCAGCTTCATAAATATTTCACTGACTCTAAACGCTGTAATATTTCAGCCGTACAGTCCAACGGTGACGTCGGTCATAACTCAAACAAACCTACAGGAGGAACCACCCCCGTATAAACCATCATATTCAAACTAACATCATGTTCCTTGAAACCAACATGTCCACATGAATCCATAAACACTCACATATCCACCCAAAAACCTAAACATCTACTGATGGAACTGTCTAATACCTGTTGATCCATTAATCCCATCAACATATGTCAGTAATTGGTGTAAAATACAGTTATTGATCTTTTCATGGTCATCAGATATGACCTTAAATAATTATTTTCTTCCACATCTATCCATCTATTTTCATCACAACTCACTAATGGAAGAAAAATCTACCATTAAACTTGAAGTAAACATTGATGTCAGGGAGATGTGCATGGTTAGTTAAAAAAGATGATTAGATGTGGAAGAAAATTATTATTTACAGTCAGAGCAGGAAAAATATTTGATAAATTCAGAGGAAGAACATTTAAAATCAGAGTAATGGATAAATGAATGAATGAATGAATGAATGAATGAATGAATGAATGGTTTCTTTTAGTTTGTACATCCATCGTTGCACTTAGTCCAATTATCACAATAAACACAAAATGAAAAAGGAACAGGCTAGAAGCAAAAGCTTATTTTGTGTCTATCCTTTTCATCTGATCCACTCCTTACCTTAAATTAAATGTGCACAGCTTCCAGCATTTGCAATATAACAAAAATCAACATAAACATGATTTTACACTGAAAGGGGTAATATTTTTTAAACCCATTTTTCTTAGCCTTTGGTTAATTTATTTGTGTATTTTTGACCCTTAATAGTTCATATAGTTTGAGTTTGAACCCTCCAGGTGTTGCAGATCTACCTTTATTTTCATTTTGGCTGAAATCAAGTGGATATTTTCTACAACCTTTTTTAATTTCTTCTTAGTTTGTTTCGCTTTCTCAGTAGTTAAGTCTCTACATTTGCACAAATAAGGTCAAGACTTCCGACCAAATCTCTCAGAGTATGGCAGCAGTGGTGGTTGTAGTTCATGTAGATAATTCCCAGTTCGGTTTTAAACACATCTAAAGTAGGGCTGGGCGATATCTCAATATTTTGAAATATATCGAGAATTTTTCAAATTCGATATAGAAAAAACTATATCATTTATGTCGATATAAATTATTTTGGGATAAATATTCCTTGCGCTGCTCCCTCCCATGCCTTGTCTGCCTCTTACTCGGCTGGGTACTCCGCCTCTCTCCGTATCAGAGCACAACCCACCCCGCCCCCTTCACTCATAACTCCGACGTCAACACAGCTACGAATACAAGCGATGGAGAAGCTAATGATGGTTTGCATAAGGAAAAATAATGACTCACACATTTGGAGATGGTTCGGTTTCCAGTCAACCAATGTGCAGCAGAAAAATGTGTACTGCAGGGAATGACGAAAACTTATTCTCACAAAAGGTTTGAGTACAATCAATTTGTTCCACCATTTAAACAGTGAATAAAGTACAGAAGAAGTGTGTTTAGACCGGAGTCCATCTGAAGGTGGACTCGGATTAGAGCCGACTGGGCTCCACTTCGGTCCAGGTGTGTGTAGAAGGGGTTCGTGGTCCAGCCCGGATCATAGACACCAGACTAGACACTACATCTGTTCACCACTCTGATAACGGAGGTGACCGGAATCGTAACTAGAGCGGGGAAAAAAACTCCTCAATCGTTGTTGTCTCCGAAAAAAAACTCGGATCCATGTGGTCTGGACTCGACTCACCAAATCACTGGGTTATGTATCAGAGACAACCAAGGATGTTTTTACACTTAGCCTCAGACAGGCTAATAGCTAGAAAGGTATTTCTTGGGTTTGTCTTCTTCCAATCCAGGGTTTGTTGAATAGCAACACAATTTACTCCACATCGCCACCTACTGTTTTGGCCCCATAACACCCATTATACTGAAAAAAGGACCGTGGTGAATGTAACACTGTGGGAAAGGTATGAAGTATCCCATCTATGCAGTTGAAGGGGTTTGTGGACATTTCACAGCCTTTGCCAGAAAAACAAAAATAACATATCTGTAAGTAAATAAATCCTCTGACAGATGTTTTTGTATCTTTCTGTTTATTCCATCATCACTTATACTTTTAGAACTCCATCCTCCATCAACATTTATCTCTGCATAATATTTAATGTCATGTATTACAGAGCTGAATTTAACATTTACACAATGATGTAAAAAATATTTCAAAAATATTGAGATATATATCTTATATCGCGATGTAGCCTCAATATATCAAGATATTGGTTAGAGGCTGGGTGATAACCCAGCCCTAATCTAAAGCATATTTACACTTAATATTTATACACACCAATCTACAAAAGACCTGTTGAGACCTTTAACACTTAACTCCAATAAAAATTTTGATCATTTTGAAAAGATTTACACATATTTTTACTGCCGGAGGTAGATGCTACGCTAGCTCATTTGCTAATTTCCAGTTCGGTTTTAAACACATCTAAAGAATATTTACAACCAGGGGCAGCCTGTGGCACAGGCGGATTAGGCAGTAGCATAGGGTACCACCTTCTGGAGGGGGTGCCAGTGTCTTAAAAATAAAGAAATAAGTAAGCGAAATGAAATTCTAAAATAAACAATAATTCCCCGTTCAAGTGACCTCAGACCCAGCTGTAGTATCAGCCTATATACAGGTAGGAACCTTGTATTGCAAATATGTTGCAGGGAGGACATAAAATAATAAAGGAAGACTGATGTCTGAAGTACATGTCTGGTCTGTGTGTATGCACCACTACAAATGTCTCAAACTAGAGCATGGTGTCAGAAGTAAGCAACAGCTCTTAATTAGATGTTGAATGCCAGTTGGTCGGTGGTGCGTGTTCATTTTTTTTTCTTCCTGGATTTTTGTACTCGCTTCGGAGTGAGCCATTAGCTTTGGGCTAGCGTTGGCATGCACATAACCCGCCGACATGAGTCAGTTCCAGGTTCCCCTGCCTGAAAAGTTCACGTTTAGGGCAGATGACTGGCCAAAGTGGATAAAGTGTTTTGAAAGATTCCGCATCGCTTCAGGACTGGAGACACAGGCGGATGAAAACCAGGTGAAAGCACTCATTTACGCTATGGGTGCGGAAGCCGAGGACATTCAGGTTCCGCTGCATCTCAGTCCAGAGGCGGTGAGCAACTATGACACGGTAAAGACTGGATGCTCATTTTGTGGCCCATAGGATCATTATCTTCGAGGGTGACGTTTAATCAGCAAGACGGGAGAGACAGTTGACAGGTTCCATGAAGCTCTACAATGCCTCACTGAATACTATGGATACGACGCCCTACATGATGAAATAGTGAAATTTGTTGTCAGTTTGAAGGATAAACACTTATCAGAGCAACTACAAATGGACCCCAAACTGACACTAGAGGAGGCAGTTAACAGAGCCAGACAAAGTGAGCAAATTAAGAAACAACAGGAAATGCTTCAAAGCAACTTTAAAGTGGATATTGATGAGACACAGCCTAACATTATCTGTGATATGTGATACCTATTGTTGCGTTTTTTTGGCTCATATATCGCCGATGCTTTGGTTTACAGAGCTGTGATTGACGTGTGGAATCTGTGGACTGTCTGCTTTCGTTTGAGGGGTTGTTTGTATGTTATAGAAAAAATGTAGGTAGAAATGCACCGAGTGGTTTGATGAAGTGGCGCTACTTGGATTTGGATATTTGATAATTAATTTTGTTGGTATTTGAGTTATGTTTGGGGCATGTAAACATGGCTTACATATATATTCATGTAGCCTAGATTCTACGATTTAAAATGATGTACAACATCACTATATTATTTGGGGGGACAGACGACTTCATGTCGGGTCCGGGAGGGGCAAGCAAATCAATATCTTGCCTAGGGCACCACATAGCCCACAACTGCTGCTGTTTACACCTAATATTTCTACACACTCATCCATTAAATACATGTGTAGACTTTAACACCATAACTGGCCGGTCTGATTATGATTTCAAAGCATTTGTCGGTTTCCCAGGTTCATTTAGTGGACTGTTGAATGAAGGTGGTAAAGTTATTAGCAGAAGTGGTGGTTCTTGTTGGTTCTTTTTCTCTGTCCTCTTCCAGGTCAGACTCTGACTCAGATCTGTGAGGATGAAGGACACAGTTCGCTGTTGTTGCAATTATTAATTATTAATTATCATTTTTCGTTATCACTAGACCAGCATACTGGATGCTGAAAACTACAAAAAATGGCTGAACAGCACAGTCAACATCCTGGAGGGGGCAGGGTGTGAAGTGGGTCATTGTATTTAAAGGACCAGCGCTCACAACCACCTGTCTAATGTCATTAGTCATAAATGGACTTGAAGATGGACCTGTGGAGTTGAATTAATAACGAAATCAGACCAAACATAGCATTTACAGTTTGTGTAGATCACAATAAAATGTTTTAAAATGCTAAATTCCATTCTAAATAAGCAAAATATTACCCCTTTAACGTATTTCTTAAACTTTGCCCAAGAGGTGAACAACTCAAATCATCACCAAGTCCATCCCATAATTTCACACCTACAACCCAAATCCATCAAGACATCACATCTGTCCGTACTTCAGTAAAACCCAAAAGACCTGGACCTCCAGAACCACAGTCACACTCTCCTAATCTCAAAGAATCTTGAATGGTATCTCAGACGACATACATTTCTACTTCATAAATCATCTCTAATACTTTGATGTTACTTCGTCTGCATATTTCTCCAAAATTTTTTGTTTATACAGTCAAACCTGGTTCACCGACCACCTCTGTATAACGACCCACTGGCTATGACGACCGCTATTCTCCGGTCCCTTGAATTTCCTCATAGACACAAGCATTAAGATTTCCATATAAGACGACCACCCCACAACGCGACCGCGACCGCCACAAAAGGCGACCACATGTTACCTAAACACTGCCAAGACG
>JAPTGZ010009462.1:0-21155 GCA_029814645.1 Fowleria isostigma
AGAAAAGTGCTATATAAATCTAATCCATTATTATGATTATTATTATTATTAAAGTATTTGCAGACCTGAAACTGACTTTGACGCATGACAAAAAGAAGTAAGTGCACAAGATATATTGTGAAACATCCGCCCCCAAGACTTGTGATTGGCCCAGTATAAAATAGATCAGGCATAATCAACAGCAAATGGAGCAGTTCCAGACCATTTTCTCAGTACTGAATACATCGAGGAAACAGGATGACTGGCTAGGCTATTATGATATAGTCATGGTATCTTCTTCTTCTTCTTCTTCTTCTTCTTCTTCTTCTTCTTCAGTCTAAAACTCCCAGCTGGTTATTTTAGTAGTTTGTCAAAGTGAGACTGTGTCTTCTAAACTTTTTGTGTTGCATCAGCATTAGGCTCATTTACATACATACCAATATTCTGATCATTATCCAATTCAGTTATCAGATTAGTTATCAGATTATTCAAGGGATAATGTAAAGAGTATAATCTGACATGCTTTATCAGATAACAGCAGTAATCTGATTAGGAGAAATCTGAATAGTCCTGTGTCTTCCTGCGTGTATACAAGTTAATCTGATTTATATTGTTCTTTTTCATCTGTGCCTGTGTAAAAACTATAAAAATCATAGAAAGCAGAAGTGATGTAGCAGAAGACAATAACAAGAAGGTTGATTTTAACATTTTTTAAAGTTATTTATATAACAAGGGTTTTTTTTTTTTTACATTTAGAAGGACAAAGATACAAATCAAATCCCCATTCAGAAAACTAGACATCTTCAAACAAGACAAAACAGAGAAAAAGCAAAAAATTTAAACAAAATAACACAAAAGCAATCTGCATAATTGAGTTGTACTTGCATTTGTGTTCGTGTACAGAGGTGTGTGTATTTTGGTCATTGTATACTGTGTAAAGCATAAATATAATTTGGGGTGTGAAGGGGGGGCAGAAGATTGCACATATATGAGTGTGAAATTTTGTGAGTGTGTGTGCGTGAGTGTTTGTGTTTTGTGATTTTACCATTTCTATGTACCGTACATACATACATACACTGAAAGAAATCCAATAATGGACTGGAGTGTCCAAACCAGGGTTTTTGATTAGTGCATTTTTGAAGTGCATGTAAACATGTCAGATCTGATTATTACAATTATCTGATTCTCCTAATTATCAGATTTTAATGGTCAGGCTTATAAACAGACTTATTGTAGCTCTGGAAGCTTAGCTCCGTTTTGAGGCAGGACACCACAATAAAGCAACAAATGACCTCCATTCTATCTGGTCACTTTTTGACTCTTTGGTCGAAGGTTCCATGATGTTAGTTTTTCTCATTCATTCATTCATTCATTCATTCATTCATTCATTCATTCATTCATTCATTCATTTATTTGTTTCAAGCAGAAGAAAGAAAAACATTTCATGTGTACAAGGAACTAACAGCAGAGCAAATACATTCATAAATAAAAATGATCAAGACAATGTAGAAATTGCCCTGCACGCTAGTAATAACAAAATAAATTCAATAAGTATTGTTCAAAAGGAGTGGAAAGAAGAAAACTTATTTAATCCCAACCCCATCTCACATTTATACAGTATAACACATTACCTTTGCCTCCTTAACGATAATTTTCCAAGTTTAATAATGTCAATAACAGATACTAAACCGATTTGGAAAACTGATGCATGTTACACATAGTAACTATCTAATTGATAGTTTGCATAACTTATAATATATTTCAACAATAATTACATACCAACAATGGTAATGGAAGTGATGCATACCAACATGGTTAACAACAACAAGCACATACCAACAAAGGTAGGAAAGAGCCAAGCCCAGCAATTAACACTTAAGCCCCGCCCTCCCTGTACTGTGACTGGACCATATGTTTGTAAACTGCTAAAACAGTGGATATTTTGGCACTGCCTGTGATGCAGATCCAGACTGTTCCACAGTTTCACCCCACATAAAAACAGACAAAAGCTCTTTCTGGTAGTTCAAAATTTAGCAAGTGTATCATTTCCATAGCCTCTTATACCTTAAGTATTCTCTGTAAATACAAAACATCTTTGTACATTTTTGGTAGTGATTCATCATCGGCGACTGGTAGACTCACTACTCCCTCTAGTGGTCATATAAATCATCTTTGACATAACTTCAGGATTCTTTATTCTCAATACCCTAATGATAATTTAACTCATATTTGAATATTTTATAGTAGAAATACTACATGTAAGTCCTTTAATAGTGTGACTTTAATGAGGAGAGAGACACTAGTCCATAATCAGTAGTCAGTACATACTTGGTATGCAACTACTTTGATATTTGATGTTTCTTTGAGCTTATCAAATTGCCACACCTTCATGAATCCCTGGTGGTATCACTTGCATCCATTTTTTTCATCTCAGTTTGTTTATATGGCTCGGTTTGCTTTCATCCTGCATAATTTGCTTTTGGCAGTTTGTTCATTTTTCAGTCACAGAATAATTTGCTTAGCACAGAAATGTATGATAGTTCTATTCAGGTGTGAGTCATCTGAATATACAATGGCTGATGCTTGCTTTGAGTTTTAGGCTGCAACGTCAGGTAAAAGCCTCACGATTACTGTTGACGAAACCACTCTTGCTATTTCAGTGTCACAAACTGCCATAATAAAAGATTTTTGTTCCTTGTTGTCTGTGAAGCACACAGTCTGGGCTGTGGGAACAAAGTATGCAATTTTTAATACCACATAGAGTTAAATAGTTGTTTTTCCTTACACGTATGTGGAAGAACTAAGTGTTGGCCAGTGTAAGAGAAAGGCTTATTAAATCCACTTTGGCTGAACAGTTCTGAATGCTGTCAAAAGAGTTACTCTAACACACGTCGGTCCTGTATCTGTTATATACTTCATCTAGGCTATCATCCCAGCAGCATAACAGATCTGGCTCTCAACAGCTAGCATACAAATGTGACCTGTTTAGTTTGGGGAAGTGGCATTCATTCAGCCGGGCCGTGTCAGGCCGTTCAATCTAATCTATACTTCTCTTGACGTATTGGCTTGTGCCCGTCGTGCACTATGCCATTTGCCAGTCAAAATCAATGCGGCTTAAGTAGAGATCCCAATCCAGCAGCAATCACGCTAAAACTCCAACTCACCTCCTAACTCCTTAACCCCTACCTCCTCCCAGTGTGCATAGTCGTACACAGCATCATTTTCAATCAATTTCATGTTTCTTCTCAGAAAAAAAAAAAACTCAGTTCAATTTAAAAGCCAGCGGAAACCTATGGCAATGTCTCTAAGGGGGTAAAAATTCCATTACCATGTAAAGCAGGTTCCATTTCTAACCACCTCTTTCTTTAGTTTTATTGCAGATGCATTCAACAGGGTCCTTGGACTTTGGGCATGATTGAAAAGTTTTGAGTTTTTTTTTTTCATTTCATACACTTGGGCTTGCGGATGTGAGTTAAATGGCTTTGCCAATACATACAATGTATTTTGTTTATACCATACACATTTTAGGTTAGGTTTTAGGTGTCATAGCATCACCAGGTTGTGGTGGATGACAACAAAACAAGGGATTGCAGTAAAGGGATTGCAGTATTATTCACAACTGTATTCATGGTACATTAGAAAAAATCCCTATGAAATGATGATATTCCAAATTCTGAACAGACAGGGAAAGTCGCTCTCGGGACCTCCAACACCACCAACAAATCAACACTACATGTCTGAATAAAATAAAAAGTTCATTGTTTACACACATCTGTAATATAATAACATCAAGTTTTATTCAAAGTAAAACTTATAGCTGTTTCTTTTTACAGTTGATCAAAATAACCCTGTGTCTTATAATCTCCACGTCAGCTGATAGTTTACATTATTGCTCTGTAGCTTAGCTTGTCTTTAGACAGAAAACAGCCGTAGTAAAACCACTAATCACTTTTTTTTCCTGTTTGGTTTGTGTTGTCAATAGTTGCACTAACAACAACAAAGTCAGAAGTGTCACAGTTTAGTCTGAATGGTGGATCAAAAATTGACAAATGTAGCAAAGATGAAAACATTATATAATAACGTCATACCTTCAAGAGCCACATAATCAAACTCATTCATGAAGAAGAAACTGTGATTTCAGCATCAAACTCCATTCTTTTCATTTAGAGCTGTGTCCAGTGGAGAAAACAAAAACAGTGCTTCTGGCTTTTATCACTTTATCATCTTTTGATCCCATCTGTTTTCCACCATTGACCAATTTCCACAGCCAAGACAAAGGAGTAACAGAGGTGAGATAGGCTGGACTTTTACACAGCGGACCTGGGTTCTGGAATCATAGGGGCAGTGATGCGTGTATAGTGTGATGAATAACTTCTGTGTTGAAAATACTCTGAGCTAAGCTTCTTAGCTAACCTCTCCAGAGTCAGCCTGTCTTTCACCGTTCCACAAATGTTAGCATGAATAGAGTCCTCCTCCTGAAGTGACAAATGCTCACAGATCTCAGCATCTCCCCAGTTTGACATCTTTCAGGTTGCATTGATATGTTTGTTTACTGTACATGGCCCGCACTCATTTTTACACACCCCCACCCCCCAGCGTGGGGGTTGCACATACAATATGTCATCAAAACGTCACATCTTGGTTGTGGGACAAGGGGAGTTCCTTTAATATAGTGTTCCGGAATAATTATTCTACCTTTATCACAGCTCTGTTACTATGCTAGAGACATTACACCATCATGACAGAAGTGGGACCAAATGATCCACTATTTCATTCACACGGACGTCGTTCTGTAACAAAGGTGAAATATTTCGGAAATAGAAGTGATGTGTAAAAGGGGCTTTTGACTCTAAAAGTTGTTTCATAATGGTTCTCATTAAATCTGGTCACTTTCTGATGCTTTTTATTAAAGTTCCAGTGGCAATAGTTTTCCTCATCATGAGAGACCAGCAGAGTGACTCACTACTCCCTCTAGTGGTCATATAAACCATCGGACAGTGGATATGTTCAGTTTATGTCTCAACAATCCAATACATAGGAATCTTACACATCACATTGGAGTTCTTTATTCTAAACATTGGTGATCTTTTTGTTGTTTGTTTGTTTTTTTACATTTTAGTGACATTTTTAATATTTGAAAGTAGAAATACAGCCATTTTCTTTTTTTTTTTTTCCATTCTATAAAGAACCTTACATTAATACCATTATATGTTTATCCACACCATGATTATATAATTATAATGTAATTCAATGTGAATGCAGAGGAAAATAGACCTGCACAGGAGTCATTATGTAAATGACATTACATTGATAAATTTAAGACGCTTGATGTGGGCTTTGTAAACACAATCTCTGTCTAGTTTTTTTCTTCATATTCAGCGTCATTTAACTCAATTTCCGTTCTGTAATTGTTTTGTAACTTCATCAGTGACTAATCGTTTAAGTATTTTTTTTCCCCAGGAAAAGGCTTTTTATTTTATTTTTGTATGCCAAGCCACCGTAAAGAATAAATAACTCACTTGTATGACAAATTTAACACAGTTCATGCAGAAATCAAACCTTAATTCTGTCATTATACTGTCTCATCTTAAGCTAATTTAGAGGAAGGAAATCCTGAAAAATAAAGGACAGAAAAATGATTCCAGTGTAGGATTGAAGTGCAATCAGTATTCCTGCGTGTACTCACTTGACTCCAACAGTGTATCCGATGAGTCCTCACAGCATTAGGAAAACATTAACCAATTTGAAAGGAATACACAGCGCATTTCTTCATGTATTGTTTATTCTGATGGATGAGACTCACAGCTAATGCAAACCAGAACCCACGAGACAAATAAGGCTTAATGTGGTTAGGACATAAACATCCTACGTCGTCACTGACAAACACACTCACGCACACACACAGGGTGGAAATTAAAAGAGCTACATTAGCCAGAACAGTGCACTAAGGGGAGCATAAATGAATAGCATTATGAAATGAGAATTGTCAATTGGCAGCAAAGATTAGTTGGCCTGAGCTTTTTTGTTTTTCTCTGGCTAAAAACAACATTTCCAGCATCCGAGGAGATGCTCTCACCAAGTAACAGTCTGAACAAAGGTCAGGTGGTCTGATATAACCACCAGGCTGCAAGGACTATACCCAGTTCTGTCAAATTCCCGCATGAGGAGTCTTTATCATTCATTTTTATTTTATTTATTTATATTTAGGACTGCTGTGCCTTGCATGGTATACTACTAATTAGCCTTAAATGTTTGAGTGATGTGCTGCGGCAGCTCTGCTCTGATCTGCTACTCAGTTAATCAGTCCTGTGAGCGCCAGCACAGACATTGCGTGATAAGACATCGAAATAATTCAGTAGTCTGAAAAACTAGTAAACGATTCAGCAGTGAGTAGATAGACAACAGGTCTACATCGGTCACTTTTTCATTTCACTTTGTTAATCATTAGTAAATTGAGCATGTTCAATAAAAAGCACACACTTCTTTGTTTATACAATTGCTTCTATTGTATTCAGATAAGCAGCAGTATCATTAGAGTGTACGAAGCATAATGTATTTTTGCAGTTATCCTAAAAGGAGACATGTATTCCTGGACATTTACAATCCCAGCAGCCCATCATCATGCTAAATGCTCATTCAGAATTTCTTAAATTTGGCCCTTAGCCGAACCCCGTGGCTTGTTCAGTCCCACCATATGTATATTACTTAGTGTGCAAATCATTTCAAGGTTATCAAGGAGACAGCAGCAGCCCTTATCTAGGGCTTCATTTCCTTTCTATTATGGGATATGGCAGAGAGCAGGTCCCACACCGCAAAGCTGTTCTCTAACCGTGTGGTACTATAACATCACTTCCCATCTGGTCAACACCTTCCCTCCGCTCGGAGCAGAGGCTGGATGGGGAGAGATAGAGAAGGAGAGGTAGTGAGGAGGGTTTAGTGAGGTGTGAGCAATGAAAGCAGTGAAAGAAACACACACACACAAAAAAAAAAACCTATAAGTAGGTAAGCTGGCAAAGGTAGTAATGCAAAGCCTGTTGAGTCAGAGACAGACGTTGGGGAAATCAGAAAAGCTCACAGATTGTTTGTATAGTGGGGGTCCATGTGCATGGTTGTGTGTGCATGTGCACGTTTATGTTTGCACAATTCTACTCAAACAAAATACAAAATAAACCCTAAAATAAACATGGCTGTAGACAGTTTCCCATTTTCTTGCACACTTTGCGTAATCAAAAACTAAAGCCTTGAGCATCATCTTAAAAGCCTGTGGTAAATGCAATATATTTAAAGGTTACTGTAATTATTGTAATCGGTTGATTGTTATTCATTATGTCTCTCATTTCAATTGGAAGGAAATAATGGATGTCTCATTTTGTAGGGAAAGCCTCCATTCCCTGTGCTGTGAATGTATTGCCACATAAATTACTTCCATCTGCTTGTTCAGAGGATGTGCTTTTTTTTTTTTTCTTATCAGATAACAGCATAGAAAATATTGGCCCTATTATCTCCTTATTCTTATGGTGTAATTAGGCCTGGATTTGGAACATTAATGTGAAATACAATAATATGGTACACCATGTCAAATACTGAATATATGCTTTTTCAGAGTTGTTTAAAATGCATGTATTTCTTTTGGAAATTGTTACCACAGAATAAGAATACTGCAGCTCTGTTTAATGTCCCTGATTTTACACAAAAATACAGTGAATTTAAATTCCCATAACAGGGCTAAAAACAAGACCCATAAAAACAAAAGAATCACAGATTAAATAAAACCCAGCCGCCGGAACATAACAAAGCCTGGTGTCTGAATGCTAATGAGTGAATCAGTTGTGTTGACACCTAAATGTTTTGGTTGCATAAATGTGTTTTTCATTTACAGTTAAATACATTTAAAATTATATAAGCTTCTGTTTTCTGTTCATGACAATCTGGGCTTTTTATTAACAAACTGTGAGCATGATTTACTGTAACATCAAACTGTCAAAATCACTTCTGTGTCATTTTTCAACTGTGAAATGTCAGTGCTAACTGAACGCTGTTCATAAAAACCGACGCAAATGCTCAGCGGTTTCAGAGTAGGTATGAATGTGGTGTCATGACTTGTAAATAAAAGGAAGGGGTGGGCAAAATAACAGGAGGGAGGGGAGACAGAGGGCGGGAAGGAGAGAGATTGTTGATGAGCTCGGGGCCAAAGAGAAATCAGCACAATTTGCTTAATAAAATTAGGGCCAGTTGAAACTACACAAAGCCAGCCGGTGGTTGAGGGAGGACAGCATTCATCGCAGGACCACAGCTCATCTCTACGCAACTCTGAATTCTGAGTGCTGCTCTCTCTGGACCTCACACCTGCTCTGAATTGTGACTAACAAATCTAGACGCACACTCATCAGTTAGTGCTCAAGTGAGGCGTTATCTCACACCTGGCCATCACAAAGCAACAGCAGACACAGAGTCAGGGGTGGGCTCAAAGGGTGGATCATGCAGCATCAGACAAAGGACGAATGGGAGCATCCCAAAATGGAGGGAAGTGAGGAAGCTCCTGTGTCTTCTTCTGCCGAAGCACTGGACAGTCCCTCCTCTGAGACCGTGGGGTCTCAGGCGCAGCAGGCCCGAGCCCCCCCGACCACCGACCCCCGCAAGGGCTGTGGGTTTTTCTGTCAGCCGTGGTGTCTGGTGCTCGCACTGACCATACTCCTGCTTTCTCTTCTTGGCAGCTGGGCCGTGGTGCACCTCACCCTAGGGACCCACGGAGGATCACCTTTTCGGATCTCGGCCAGTTACGATCAGAGAATCCCACAGGATGACACAGCCACCATCGAGCCCCACTTCACCACCAACTGCACCATGGGTAAGTGGGATGGATCAAATAAAGATTCCTGTCTTGTTTTCTTATTTGTGAATCGTTGTTATACTTTAGGGGCTGCAGTGAAATGACCTGGAGTCAATTATTAGTCATTCATGTTAATTAGTTGGCTGAAGTTGAATTAGACAGTGTTTTATCAAGAACACCATTTGCAGTATTTAGCATTTAGTCCCAAATGGCTACAGAAGTCCTTTTTTTCCCTGTTATAAATTAAACACTGTGGGAAATTTGACTGTTTTGTCAAAGAAAGCAATTATAAGACTTTAGAATAGACTCTGATAAGTTGTGTTGCATGTTATTACCTATTTTTATATTCTGTGTAAACCGCAAAATTGCATGTATGGCCCTTCAATGACAGCTACCCGCATCCATCTCCGTTTTCTATCAGTGCTTCTATAATTTGTGTGTAGACTAAAATGTGTCTCACATGTCTGTAGAGTGATCGAGTTCCCCAAGCAGTCCAAACATGTTAAACTGGAAATGGCACAGCCACATTCTGTGATTTTAACTTCATTACACCACGTTGAGGAATGAAATACGTAGACTGCCCGAGACTGAAATAATATCCTTCTCTGTCAACCACGAAAGCTGCTGAAATTAGATTAATATAACTGATTCAATTTCCTCTGAGCTAGAGGCAGAAGCACAGGAACCCTTATTTCAAGAGTGCATTACTGAGGAAATATGCATAAAATCCTTGTTTCCTCCAAAATACAGACTTCTAATGAACAGAGGCGCAAAATGTCATCACAACCAGGTGCTGTTGGTTTTTTTTTTGTTTGTTTTTTTTTAAGAATCAGGTTTTTACATGTTATACTTTACATTTGGGGGGAAAAAATTCCAGATATATTTAATATAATATGGCCTCCCTTTTCAAGAAACTATATAAAGTTAATGTGTTTTATGTGGGTGAAAGTGTGTCAAAATCACTTGATTTTAAGCTGTGTTTTTGTGAGCAAACGTAGTGAACTTGTTTACCAGACTGTGTAGAGTCTGTTGAACTCACATAAAAAGGAATAATCAAGTAAAGGATGACCAAGAGAAGCTGCTTATCATGGACTAAATTAAATCTTAAATTTGGCAGGAGCACTCAGATAAGATATCTACATGAACATATGATGCTTGTGCTGTGTCTTTACAAATCCCCCAAATGCAAATCTATTATGAGGTAAAGGTCGTATTTACAGTTTCACATTCATTTTACTGTCATTTAATGTTTAAACATAACTTAAGTTTACAGTTTATTGGCGAACGGTCAGTGGATCAAAAGTAAAGTAAACCGGAATTATGTCAAAACACCAGTGTTTAATGAGATTTTAAAAATGTTCTGTCAAGACAGAGCAAAGTTAACATGGTCATATTAGCTTTTATTTACTTATTAAATTATTTTTTGTAGAACAATTGTTGTGTCTTGTCTTTTTTGTTATCAAGCAATAGAATAAATCACGCTAATGGATACAGCAGATACCTGAGATAATACTATGATACTACAATCATCCTCAGTTGCCCTGGTTTCTTAGATGTTAATTTTAGGCAGAAAAAATAACTATTTACATAATCCAAAAGTGTGAATAACATCATAAAAAAAAAGAAAAAAAATCCAGTTCATGTTACAATTGGATGACATTTAAGTATATTTTAGCTCAGATTTCTCTACAATACTGTATGTCAAGCATCTTAAGAGCTGTAATCATTACCTAGGGCTTCTTTTTTTTAGTACAGGGTGATTCAGACAGTCCTGCAAACCTAATCTCTACTCCTTCCACACAAACAGTGTTTTAAAGCTTTGCACCATTGAAATTGTAGCTTTTATGTTTAGTCAATATTTAGCTCCAAATGAAAAACGAATATTGCTCAACAATAAAGATTTGTCTGTCTCTAATGCTTCAAAATCGGTTCAAATTGGACGTCTGACCCAGAGGTCAGGTTAGAATAGTTGAGTACAAAGAACAATTCATTACGGAAGCTGAGTTCTTCACAGCTGACTGACACTGGCAGCCTGATAACAAATCAGCAACACCTGACTCCCTCATTACATTATCTAGATTTACTTGTCAAATATGTAAATGAATGTGTGTAATGGAGAAAAAGAGATAATGAGAAAGAGGCATAAAAACAGAAACAGAGCCTGTGTTGAAGACAAAGGGAATCAAAAGGGTAACACAAATCCTCACACAAACGAGGCGATATTAGTCAGACTAACATGTCATGTAGCTTTTGCATAGCTGTCACTTTCGGCAACAGTCAGAACAAAGCAGATGTGGTGATTCTCATGCAAATACATCGTCTGTTAAACAGCGTCTTGTTGTTCTCACTTTGAGTTCACTGTGTTCCTCTTGCCAGGCAGCACATAAGCCGTGGCTAGTACAAAAAAAAAAACATACAGACAAGCCGTACCCTCCTCAGGCACCACCTGGGTCTGCAGCACGACACCCACTACACACATCTCACTTCTAGACTAAGCCCTAATCTGTCTCGGCACGCTTGCCGTGCGGCCTCGCCACATTTCGTGGTGTTCTTAACCTCCCTCACTTTCCCCTGCAGCACCTGTCACTAGGCTGGGCTCAAATTACTTTCCTCGTACCGAGCATGAAGCCAAAGCAGCTGATTAAGGCTCTCACACTCCATCCCTGGCAAAGACAGCTATTTGCTTTAATTGTTCCAGGCTCCTGCACTCAAAATTAGCTAATTACCGCTAATAATGACCTGTATTGTCAGGATATTGGGCTGTGTAGAACAAGGCTGATCCCAACTTGGCTCCATTAATTGTATTTAATGTGGTCCCAGTGGTTTGAAGTTTCATTCAGGCAGACGGAAGGCTGTGGACACAAAAAAAATTTTCTGTATTTCTCACTGGAATGGTTATTTTTCTGCTGACTTCGAGGGAATTTGTCAAAGTTAGAGCGATTGGGGGGGAAGTTAATGCTTAATTTAATTTCCCGCTGTGTTATTCATTGTTGCCATTTGATCATGTTTGCTTTGAGATACGCAGCATTATCTCCCCAGAAGTCATAATTGTTAGGCGTATTATCAGCTTATTTAAATTCTTCTAAATCCATCATATATATTATCACCTGTCCTTGTGATCCTTGTGATCTGAATTGGAAATTTGACAACGTCTATTTCCTCCTTCTTAGATGTTTTCTTGAGCAGAAGGGCGGCGATTACTCAAGCCACTGAAGTGAAAGGAGATATAGTCAATACAGGATAAATAAATGGAGCACTGTCTGACTTCTTTCTCCATACCCTTCCACTTTAATTAACTCATCAG
This sequence comes from Fowleria isostigma, assembly GCA_029814645.1. Classification (NCBI taxonomy): domain Eukaryota; kingdom Metazoa; phylum Chordata; class Actinopteri; order Kurtiformes; family Apogonidae; genus Fowleria; species Fowleria isostigma. The sequence goes on from JAPTGZ010009462.1 coordinate 12,114, forward strand.
TCACTGGACCAACAAGCAATCCAATTTGTTGCCCCTAAAGTGACTTGCGTGGTTATATGCCTATCTCTAGAGCTCATCCTCTTGACAGGAAGCTAGAATCCCACCTTGTGCTTGTATTTGTCTGACGGTCACGGCGTTGCTGTACAGAGACCGTAATTATTCAAGCGCACAAACCCTGTCAGTGACACTCTTAACCTCCTACAGTTTCTCATCCTGGAAGTAAACAGATAGGCCTGTGATGACTGACAAGCTCATTACCAGATTGTGTCAATGGCAGGTTTAACTTTTGCTTTGCCTCCATCGTGGCGAGGCGGAGGGTCACATTTGCTTTAACACTTATAACAATGTTTGTTCGCTGAGGAGCATTTTTGGCATTTGTGCTCATGCATTTCCCAGAAAACTGTCACAATTCATTTTCCCAATTGGACACGTCGCAGAGACAAGGCAGCGGTGAAGCCCGTGGGAATTTGAACTGGTGACCTTCCCTTGCGTGGCCCATTTCCCTAACTATTACACCATGCTGCTGCAGGCCCTTAATGGAGCGTTACGGCGAGTCTATACTTTGCGATTAGGTACACAGCAGCATGAGGGTGTCCCTAGGCCCATCAATCACACACGGCCCTGTGGAAGCAATGAGGGAAATGGGTTTGGAGAAAGCTGGTGGAGTGGACAGAGTGTGAGACATGTGGATGGATGGGTGGTGGTGTTTTGCAGAAGAAAAAAAAAAAAACTATTCAGTATCATGGTACGGAGCTGTGGCTTGGCTTTAAATACGCAGAACATCTCCAGCATAAGCCTTTAATTGAGTTTTCACTTTCACTTCGGCAGCATGAATAAAATACAGTCATCCCTGGAGTTCTTGTTATTGGGTAACAAGCACTGAATGATAAATATATATATTTATATATATATACATACATTCAATAGAAATAAAGCCCCACACTATCATAACAGCAGGAGAGTGTTTATTAGATGAGAAGAATGTCAAAATTGAAGCAAATTTAAAAGTGCTGAGGGACGTTACGTAGCAACACAGTGGCTCTTAGGGATAAGTGATGTAGTGAAACCGATTTAATGTTTCCTGTCAGTCTCATCAGCCTCGCCTGCGCTCATCAATCTGTAGATTTACACCTGTCGAATGAATAATGTCACACAGGTGCACAATTTACACATAGTGCTTTACAATCACTTTAACAGTGATCTGAAAATGTCACTTTCCTGCGCAGAAAAAGCAGCGTGGATCATAAATCAACCTTTAGTGCTAAGGCTGTTCTATTTAAAAAGACGTCTGTACACGACTTCAAACGTGCAGCATTCTTAACACGAACCTTCAAAAAGTTCCATGTTGAAGTCTAATTTTCATTCCTTTTGTGAGCAAAGTGAATTACAGATGAACTTTTTAGAAGATTTAAAAGTTAGTGTGTGAAACATTAATCTAACATTGAATTAATTCTTATCCTACAACCAAAAATCACAAACAGTAGCATCAGTGTTTAGGTCATTATATGTATTCTTACAGGGAAGAGGAACTGGAATGGGATGAAAATCAATCCTCTCTCTGTATAAGGACTCATTTCAAACTTTATCTGAAGTTAATTTGAGCCACCAGGAATCTGAGGTAATCAAATCAAGAATAGATCTTTCAAGTCTTTTTGGTACAAAATTTTCCCTGTGTGTAATTTTCCCTTCCCTTGCAGCTCTGCATGAAAACCCTACTCAGGGAAATATCGAAAAAAGACTTTTCTTCTTAAAAGACTCTGACTGTGGTTCACACTGACAAAGTTTTATATTAGCTTTGGTTCAAATTTTAAATACATGGGTACAACAAGGATCTTTGTGCCTCCCCTCTGTCATTGACATTAGACAGACATCAGGAAGGAATTTCTTAATCATCAAGTTTTTCCAGCAAACATGAAAACCACAGCCAGTTAGCTACTCCTGTAGGAGCAGAGAGCAACAGGAGACCTATCTGCAATGCTCTATGTAAGAAGAATTATTTAAACTCACAGTATGTGACATTACCTACATTAAAATATTCACTAACTATACAGTAGTGGAAAAATGTTTTTGGATACCCTGTGCATTCCTGATATATATTGTATTAAGAATCACTCTTAAGCAGTGTTATGTATTTAGAATACAAATTATGAGTAACTGTTACAAGTTACAATTTTAATACATGGTAATCAGAATGCAGTTACATGTTTAAAAATCAATGGATTACTTTCCATTATTCTCTGTCATTTCACAAATCCAGTTTTTCAGGAATTTCCCACAATCCCTTGATACAATACGCGACACAAATATTCTGATGATTAGTGTTGAGTGCAAGTTGTGGGAACGAGTCAATCCGTCAAGTCCAGGTCAAGATAATGGAGGCGGAGTCCGACTTGGAATCGGAGTTGCAGGTGGAGGTGGGGCCAGGGCAAGGAGAACGCATACCTCGGCTGGAAATACAAGCAGTACTTCACGTTAAAGTGAGATAAGGAAGGAGAATGCAATATTACCATGCAGTGCAACAAGAATACAGATGTAAATATTTTACATCTGTAAAATGGGACTTTTTGTCTTGTCTCTTTTTCTATGACCAGACAAAACATCAATAAGTTACTTTTGGTTGGACAAGTGTATCACATGTTCATATGTGTTTATGAAGCTTAGACTGACAGTAATACATTCATCCAGCTTTAAAGGAGGACACGCAAAAATCACTCTGTTTTACAATGGAGTAAGCATGGTATGATTTGCTATAATTCATATGATATTAAACATTTTTAAAAAGTGTGAAAGTAATCCAAATATTTGGACTACAATACTCAGATTGAGTAATGTAACTTATTACAGTACAGATTACTTTTTTGGGCATGTACTCTGTAATCTATAATGGATTACATTTCAAGAGTAACCCTCCCAGTGTCACTCACACTAGTGTATGAATGTTTTTTGATGGTTGGAGGGGCCGTTTGGCATGAAATGGCAGCCACGCTTCCATCAGCCTGTCCCAGGGCAGGGTGTCTACAAAAAAATATACCACCACCAGAGTGAGAATGTGAGAGTGAATGAATAATTGATCAATAATACAAAGTGTTGTGGGTACCTTGACAAGTAATATAGAAATCTAATTCATTATTATCATCATATGTGAGATCAGGGGCGGACTGTGGCATAGGCCAACTAGGCGGCCACCTAGGGCGCCACCTTCTGGAGGGGCGTCAGTGGAGGGGAGGGGGAAAAAAATCTGCGTCCATATCTAATATGTCTCAAAAAGACAAGTAAAGGAGGTTTGCATGCGTTAATGAACGCTTTTCACTCTCTTCACCTTCCTCTGACATTTATGAATGAATGAGGAAATATTTATTAAAACATATTTCACCTTGTCTCCACATTGACAGCCTTGTGGATGCATTACACGCAGAGATCCACAGACCGACATGGATCGATCAGCAATAGTTCATCAGTCCTCCAGCACAAACTGTGCACACGGAGACTGGACTCAAATGCACTGACAGAACCAAGACCAGCGCAGTGCGTTCCCATCACGGTGTGCGCCAGGCGCAGTGTGCTCCAAGTATTGCAACATAACGCATCTCTCTCTCGCTCTCTCCTCTCTCTCTCTCTCTCTCTCTCTCTCTCTCTCTCTCTCTCTCTCCTCTCGCTCTCACTGATGAACTGTCAAAAAAAACAGCCATTACATGATTTTACTGTGGCTGTTTTCTGTCCAAAAACAGAACTAAAATCAAAGAGCTATATGTAAACTATCAAGTGATGCAGTATGTGAAGATTAGCTACAGAGTTATTTTGACTGACTGGATTTTGTTCGAAGAAGAAAACTTGACGATACCATTATACAGATATGTATAAACAATGAGCTTTAGACTTAAGTGTAAAAACAATAAGCTTTAGACTTTATTCAGTGATACACTCTGTGGATACATACCGTTTATTTGTTGGTAGTTTTAGTAGTTGTAAATATATTCTGGAACATGTCTTTGTTCTGCTGGAAATTAGAATGAATGATATATTGAATATAATTCCTTTAAACTTTGAACAAACCAGTGACCTGTAGCTGTGTTTGACTTGTTTTGTGTTAGAGATTTCCACAAATGCAACTTTAGCTTGTACTTTTAGTCCCAGTATTGACAGCCTGGATAGTTTTTGTGGCATTGTCAGTTCATTTTTGGTGATAGACATCTGCTTTCAAAACTAATAAAGTGGATGAATAAGCTCTGAATGTCACTGGCAGCAAAGTTTTATGTTATGTGGCTCAGGGCCTGTGGATTATTATAGTATATGTCACAAAATGATGAAAAAAGGTTCTTTCATATTATGCTGTATCATCTTTATTGTGTTTCAAATCACACTCTTTATAGCCACATTTTTGAATCTTTGCGTTCCTCCACACGGCATAGATACAGGCAGGAAACAACCATGGAGTGAGCGAGACACCTACGTTGATTCTGAGAAGTGCTCTGACCAGTCAAGACAAAGTGAGGATTTCATTCTATAGTTAAGTGATGATAATGATATATACGGTGTGACAGTTGAAAGTGTCCCTCGGCAGAGATATCATTTCCATTAAGCAGAAATCCCTTAGTGAGGCAGGCTTTTCTATTTTTATTGAACAAATTACGACAATAAACATGATAACGTAAAGTATGGGTTTAAAAAAAAAAAGTAATCTTAAAAAAAAAAAAAACGAGTGGCCATGACCTAGACCATGAATTAAATTAAATTACATGTACTGTAATTAGGTTTTTTTCTTCATACTGCCCAACCCTACTCAGCTGCAAATGGTGTCATCCTTTTACACCTTAATTGAGTGTAGAGCTGGATAACAAAAATGAGTTCTTTTATCATGAAATCCAAATTGATTGGATGCAATAGACAATTTAAAAAATCCCTGTAATGGTTTTGTATGATTAGCAATTGAATTTTCAGGAATTAAACTCATTAGTGTCATTATATACAGCATGAATGGACAGCAATGTGTTTTTATGTAAGAGGCTCTATGCAATATTTATACTTTGAAATGTAAAAACCACTGGAAATTATCATTAGTGTGTTCGAATAAAGAACTTTGAAGTTTCATTTAAGATGCCAGTGTATTGGATTGTAGAGATATGAACTGAATCTATTCACGTTGATGGGCCGACAGATTTATGTGGCCACTAGAGGGAGGCATGAGTCACTCTGCCCATTTTCCATGATGAGGTAAACTAGAAAATAAAGTGAGATGGGATGAGAACTGCAAAGAAACAACTTTTACAGTCAAAGAAAGTAACAAAGGGATAAAAGCACTGTTTTTTTCATCACTGGACACAGCTCTAAATGAAAAGATTGGAGTTCATTGAATTGTATGTTCGTTCATTCATTATTCGTTTCAAAATAAAATCAGAAAAAACACATTTTTGGTTTTATTTTTGTTTTTTCCTTTACTAAACTTTGGTAGAAAAAATATATTTTCACATTTTTTTAGCATACTTGTGTATAATTTTGCTCCATTTGTTTTGCATTCAAAACAAAAATCTGAAGTTATTATTTTGGTTTAATTATTATTGTGACACCAGAAGTGTGAAGTGTGCGGGAATGAGTTTATCAAAGTTGTTTAAAGTATCTCTGGTTTTTATCTACGATGGCTGCACTCCAGCCTTTTGCAGATTTCATTATGGAGTTGTTTACAAATGGGGCGACCCATGCAGAAATCAGACATGCTTTATATCACCAGGAGCAACACGGCGCTCTGTAATGACAGACAGGAGATTCTGCTCAACCATAACCTTAGACGTCCAAACCATGTTTCTGATGGTGACCTGGAAACGGCAGTGATCTCTTTAATTTATCAGATATGTGCAGCAGTGATGCACAGGTCTTTTGTTTTTTTTTAACCTACAGGTCCTGCTTTAGTTCGGCTGTGCAGCACACAGCAGGTGGATGCAATGGGGGTCTGAATGTGGAGGGAGGGGTCTGCGGCCACACCAGAGTGGACTGTGACATAACCATCAAATATAAAAATATAAAATATAACAGGCTATACATCGCTAAATATTGTAATATGCTATAGGTTCCATACATATACTTTACCTATATTTGTGTCTCTGCTCAATCACTGGCCCTTCCCAAAGCAACCTGACCTGCGCACTAATGTGCAGAAGTGTGAAGCTACACCTGTAAAGCATATTACTACACAAATGATGTTTTTGAATTTAGCAATAAAATTAATCTATGTCTGTTAGAGACAGGTCCATCCTATGGATGGAAGTTTATGAGGGGATACTTGTCATCCATTGGAATACATGCTGGAGAAACAACACAAACAAAATATTAAAAGCTGTTTTTTCACTATTTTTTCCATTGTGTAACAAAAGTCTGATGTTTCATCATTAGTGTAAGGTTTTTCCAACTTTGTTTACAAAAGGTAAAAAAAAAAAAAGCCAGAATTTTTTTTTTCTGATTTTATTTGAAAACAAAATAACCAATGAACAAACCAAACACTGATTTTGATGCTGAAATGACAGCATTTCTTCTACTTGGGTCAGTTCGATTATGATGCCTACGAAGGTATAAAGTCATTATGTGATATTTTTATCATTGCTGAGTTCACCGTTGACCCAGAGTTCAGACTAAATGGTAACAGTTATGACCTTTGAATGAGTCTTAATTCAGTTACTGATAATACTAACTGTACAGAAAACAGAGGTAATTTGAGATTTTACCTGCTGTTTTCAGTCAAAAAATAGTGCTAAGCTAACTGACAGATATAATGTAAACTATCAGCTGACACAGCACATGAAGATTATTAGTAATGCAGGTGTGTGTAAACAATGATCTTTATATTTAATTCAATAATCGATATAGTCTGTGGACATGTAGCCTTGGCCCCTTTGGTTGTGGCAGTTCTAAGTTTGTTCTAGTTCACGACTTCCTGCTTTTGAGAGTTTGGAATATCAATACTTTATATAACCCTTGTAATGATATCATGCTAAGATAGATAGTATTTTTTTTTTTTTAAATGTTATAAAATGGCTTTGAGTACATAAAAATGCAAATGAGATTAAAAGTTTAAAAGGAGTTTTATTACAGTTCAGTTCTCAATAAAGCTGTTCAGTGACATGTATTCTGTTGACATTATCAGACAAAAGAGCAACTGCAAAGTCAGAGACAGTTATGAAATATATATAAATACAAAATGCCAAAAGAGTGTCAGAGTGTCTAATGTTAGTCTGTGCACACAACAATTAACAGCTTCCAAAAAAATGACAGAAAACTAACTATAATGCATAAAGGTACCAGTACACAAAGTATGCATTATTTATGCAATGTCTGAATGTTCCTGAAACAGAAGGCATTATCAAATGTATCATGTCACATTAACCCATAAAGACCCAGTACTATTTTTGTGACAGTGCCTAAAGGAATCTCTCTCTAGATTTAACCATTTTTAAGTGATTTATCACCATTTATGGTAATATTATTCTCTGTATTTTGTATTTTTTCAATGTAAATTATAGATTTTCCTATATTTATTTCCTAGATTATGTAGATGTTTATGAAAAAGTAAATTCAAAGGTTATTAATATTATCAGAAATAGAAAACAAACTGAAGAAAAGGTGACTTTTTCAGCAAAGATATTAATAACTGAATATAAAAACAAATGTCTCCATCCACTGTCATTGATCCAACTCCTGGTGAATCAGTGTTGTAGAAGATGATGATGTTTCCACGTTCACTACAGAGAACTGAATGGTCAAATGAGTCAAATCTGAAAATGATTTAAAGGTGAGAAACTCCATTTTACACCAATCATGTACACGTATTGATAGGATGACTGAATCAACATGTATTAAACTGTTTAGATCTGTGAATGCTTTTGGTGCCCGGTGGCTGTTAGGGTCTTCATGGGTTAAACAAGTGATGAACAAATTCATTTAAAGGTTACTAGTGCTTTTATATATTTAATAATGAACTTTAGAGCTTATGTACAAATAGAACTAATCCACCAAACATTTACCAAATACAAATGTTCTTTTAAGCTCTGTGGTAGATGTCGGGGTTAGAATCAGCAGCAGTACTGGATTGGATTTGATAGGTGTATTTCTTCTTTTCATCAAAATAAAACTGTTCTAAAGCAGTCAATACCTACACATCCATCCTACCTCTTGTTTAGAATCAATAGACATATCAGTAATATGCTGCTGTGCTGTTGGTTCTGCTTTTATAAATATTTGTTTTTGCATTATTGCATACACAGTAGTAATGTGTCAGTGGGACTCTTAGGATGTGTCTGTGCATTCTTCTTCCTTTCACTATCTGTGTGATATCATTTTAAAAGCCCCCCTCGCTATGTGAACGAACAACGTCTGAGCTGCAACTACACACCGAAAATGACAACTTTTGACAAAGACGTACAGCTTTTTTTATGTGGCCTTATCTTTTGTTGGGATTTAGTCATTTTAATACTGCAATGTGCTTTCTGCCTCTCACATGGTTCACCAAAACAACTTCTGTCTCGATATTGTTTTGGCAAAGTCACTGCTACTACATGCTGTGCTCAGCACCACCTTAGGAGAGTGGGATTTGTTCAAAGAACTAGCCAAACCATTCCAGAGAACATTTAGCCCTTTTCTCGAACAACAGTGAAAAGACGCTTATCTCCAGCATTACTGCGGCATTAAAGGTGTTATGTAGTATTATTCCAAAATCTCAACAGCAGGGGGAAGTCACATACCAGAACACACTTAGGACTAGCAAACCTACCAAAAAATCAACAATATGTATCCACAGACTGTCACTCCCTGAATAAATAAAGTGTAGCTCACTGTTTACTAGGAGCGTAACGGTGCACTCGTTTGCCAAACCATTTTGGTTCAGGATCTTCAATATAATGCAGAAGGTGTCCCGAATGAATACATGTAACCTACAGCCACAGAAAAAAATTATTAGACCATCAAAAGTAATCAAAAACATTTGAATCGGTGAATTCAAAAAGGGCCCAAGTCCAAGAAATAGGTTTTCGCAGAAAATCAAATAAATTGCATATCTCA
>JAPTGZ010009463.1:0-10162 GCA_029814645.1 Fowleria isostigma
AGACCGATAAAAAATTACTTGCACAGGGCCGAATTTACTTGCATCCACTTGCTCAGGAAGGGGTAATTCGAGCCCTGCACTTGTGTCCTGATGTAGATGGTAGCTTACTGCCCGGCAGCTAAGTTAAAATATTATCACACAACAAGTAACAACATTCTGCAAGGTCTTATGAACACCATAACAGTCCACTTGTAACGGGACATGAGCCCCTTTTCCATCAGATTTCCAAGAACTTTTTTTTTACCTGGGTTAAAAAATTTCCTGGTAATCTGCATGCTTTGTGTTTCCACTGCACCTTAAAGTTCCCGCAGTTTAATTGCTTGGAGTCACCGACCGCTCAAACTCCCACTAAATTTCTTTTAGATGTGTTTGAACATTGGACAATGTCCAGGCTGTTGAATTTGTTCTGTAGTATATTTGGATAAACAGACAGATGATTGCAACAGTAGGAGCAAAAGAAATATGCTCAGCTCAGTTTGAGCTGACTAGCTTAGTTATCAAATGGATGTCCTCGTCCGTTCACTTCTTGTAGCTTCTCTGCTTGTAGTTAATAACAGTAGTAATAATTTAAAAAATGGATTAGATTTATATAGCGCTTTTCTGTTAAGGCACACTCAAAGTAAAATGGATCCATTATTCATTCACTCACTCACACATTCATGCTTTGATGGTGATAAACTACATTGTAGTCACAGCTGCCCTGGGGCACACTGTTGTTAGCCCTATGTACCTTGGTACCTATGTCCCCCAGTACCTATGTTCTCCAGCCCAGCATACATTATAGGAATGTACATGAATGTGGATGAAGGCCTACAAACCATTATTGCAGACAACGGTGTTTCACTAGTTTCACCAGGGTTACGGTTAGGCTTAGGGCTGCACAATATTGGAAAAAACTGACATTGCAATGTTTTTTAAACCATGCCAACAGATGCAAGGCACTGTCAACACAGAGCATGTGTTTCAATATCATCCTTCTTGTAGCTGAAATAATTCTAGATAACTGACATTGCTTTTCTTTTTGAAACCAAATCTTTATTTTCAGTGATTTTTCTCTTGTTCGTTGCTCATTTTTCAATGTTGTTACCAGTGATTCACTCCATGCAGGGGCGTGGTCTGCTTCAGTAAACTGAATAAGAACAATTGTGATTGGTGGATTGCTGTGTGCAATCCAACATGCAGCGAAGTAAGCTAATATCTACCATCAGGACACAGTTGTTCAGATACTGAAATTAGATGAGAACATGTTGATTCATTTGCCTTGTACATTGCAGGACCTGCAATATGACGATTGCTCACACGTACACTGCGATGACAATGCTCAAACAATTTGTTGTGCAGCTCTAGTTAGGGTTGACACATAAGCTCCTTTCAAACATGCAATCCGGAATATCTCTGGACAATTCCACCCGCTCTTTAATCGGACTCGTCTGTTCAAACATACTCTCCTCTGGATCATGTCCGTTTCTTCTACATTCAGATATAAGTGACATTCTCCGGATGGATTTAAGAAAAAACTGAGACTTAGAAAAAAAGTAATCAAAAAGCTGAAATATATGAGGTTCATTTTAAACATTACAATAATTCATTGGTAATTAATGTCAGTCAACTTTTAAGTTCAATACATATGAACAGAAACATAACATCATCTTATTAAGAACTGTAAAACAAAGTGACATAATTCCATGAGCCCAAATATATTTAAGCCTAATTTTGACCAATACAAGATAAATTAAATTGACTGAATTAAATCTCACTGGTGTTTGGACCGGTAGATAATGAGTGGTCCCAGACCGGGATATAAATGCACCGGGACTTCCAGTGCATTTCTATTTGAATCAGAGGATCTGTGTGTGGGTCATGGCTGATGCCTGTTACTAAATTACATTAGTTTCACTTCCTTGGGAATATCACAGAATTACCACCACAGGTTTAGAGGTAGAGGTCCGTGCACTGAGCCGCTGGTGTCACTGTGGCTCCAACATTAGATTCAGTGGATCAATGATGCACATCCACATCACTAATCTATTGGTATCTAATGTCTGCGCTGATGCCAGATCTAATCTCGAAAGAGAGAATTTATCTGAGGGAACCTCCTGGTTAAATAAAGGTTAAATATGCATTATTGTCTTTAGTTGTGTCTATCCTCCTATTCCTTCTCTCCATAATAACTGCAGCGACTTTTGCGCAGAGCCATGCCAGTTAAATCCTGCCTATAGACGTGATCAGTATAGGCGCAAAATCATCCACTGACATCAGTTTAGGTTTGATAAATCAGATTACACACACTAAATTTATATTTACATTACCACCTCCCAATAATTTTGTGCATTCTGGCAGAAACACCCATATTCCATATTCATCAGTACAAATGAGCTAAATGTGTTGGCCCAGATATTTGACCCATTTGACAGATGCAACCCTCGGTGCGTCCTGTCAGTATTCACTGTGGTTTTGCATGTGCAGTCAAGTTTACACACGGTTTTACACATATTAACCTTTAGTAAATCAGGTCATAGTCTTGTCCTCACAGCCCTCGCAGTCAACTTTCCTCTTTTTCTTTACAGTTTACGTCATGGGCACACAGTGTGGGAGGGCAGTTACGGCGCTGCTGCCACGTTTTGGTGACACATAAAATAGATTTTTTTTTACGTGTGTATAATATTACTCTGGTCATAAATGCTGGCGGGCCACAAGTGATGCATTTTATGAAAAGGGCCGTGGGTCGCTGTAGTTTGGACACCCCTGTGCGCACTGTTTGCTTTACCTCCAGCCCCTCCTCTCAACTCTTCAGGTAGTGCGTGTCCGGATCTTAACCAGACAGTCTGAAAAGACAACACCTCACCAGACTTAATACTAGGGGTCCAGCTGGTTATTATTCGCGTAAAGTTAACCCACACATGAGCTGGAGAGTTGTGTTCAGACACACAGGTCAACGGACCAAGTCCGGATATTGTCCGTTTTTCATAGCATGTTTGAAAGGGGTTTTAGGGACTTGGGAACATGGATACCCTCCACTCTGCTTTTACCCCATTTGCCAAATGATCAAAACACAAATGAAGTGAAGCTTGCAGAACTGGAATAAACAATTTTGCAGTTGCACACTGACAATAGTGAGGTAACATAAGTGTGGAAACTAGTGTTCCACTAATCAGGGTTTCTTTACCACACAGCCCCACCTCCAAGAATTCTGGGGACTCTTAAAAGCCCCCCCGGAACTTTTTCAGGGATAATTTGGGGTTGAGGTAAAGTTTTTCGCCTGGGTTATTTTATTGTTAATGCCCTTAAGTTTTTCAAAGTTCCTGGAAAAGTAAAAGGTCCGGTGTTGGAAAAGGAGCTAATGTCTCATTCCAGATGGTAAAGAAAGCCAATTTCGGAGAAATGATTAACTACTGGATTGAAATCAATTTATAGACTTGCCACTGGAATACCTGTTACACCTGTTATAAAAGCTTTGTGCAGGCCACATGAATGACTCAGGGAACCAGCTTATCCCTGCCTAAGTCATTTCAATAAGACCTGCAGAGCTCCACTAACATTAGGTCTAAGAGGGACTCAGGTGGTCAACTCCATGGAGGGTTTGTCTTGGGTAAGCTCGCCGTGTTTTTTAACTGGTGCAGAACTAGATCTGAAAAACTTGTGCATTTTGGGCTCACCACATATCCCTAGCATCTCTCATCAGTTAACCACCAGCAACATGATCTATGTAACAGGATATAGGCTACACTATATGGACAAAAGTATTGGGACACGCTGAATCCAGGTGTTTCTTTTTCAGCAGGGGTCTGGGATACAAACCAATAATTACAAATGTTATAATATATTTTTATGTTATGATACATATCATTGCATTTCATTGGTTAGTTTTGTTCAGAGATGGTTGTTGTTTGTATTTTTTAATCCATGACTCATTCATTCATTTTATGAATCTGCTTAATCCTCACTGGGGTCGCGGGGGTCGCTTGGAGCCTTTTAAGGCAGGCAGCTTTTTAAGGGCGAAAGCGGGGTACACCCTGGAAAAAATGGCAGTTCATCACAGGGCTGACATACAGAGACAAACAATTGCTCTCACATTCACATATATGGACAATAGATTAACCAATTAACGTTTGCATGACTATGATTTTTAATGTTTTACCCCTAAATTTTCAAAAATATTTTTCATGCTCTGACTGTAAATAATAAGATATTGACGTGTAACCTATATCTAACAGCTGAAGCCATAATGTGTCCCAATATTTTTGTCCATATAGTTTATAAACACCAATATTTTCTTAAAGTTAATGGAAGATTTTTCTTCCTTAGTGAGATGTGTAGAAAGTAGATCGTTAGTTGTGGTAGAAAATTATTATTTTCAGTCAAAGAACAAATAATATTTTTAGAAATGTAGATGTAGAACATTTAAAATTATAGTCACACATAAAAAAACAAAATCAGTGTTGTGAGAAATTAAGTAAAAACTATTTCTGGGGCATTTTGGAGGCAAAGACAATTTAAAATAAACTAACCAATGCAATGATATTTATCTCAATCTATAGCTCCTATATTATGACATTGGTCATTATTATTTTGTATCCCAGACCCCTCGTAGAAAAGAAACACCTGAATTCAACGTGTCCACATACTTTGGTCCATATAGTGTTTTTTATGATTCCTCTAATTGATCATTTCTGTACACTCTGGTGTAAAATAAGTAAACAAGAGAGGAGATCTGGTCATAAAATAACTCAAATTGGTCTCATTGACCTTTCACTGTCATAGCAGAAGAAGGTAACTCCTTGTTAATAACTTTCAGACTAGTTCTAATAAATACTGTAATATACCATGAAATATCAGAGATATAAATGTTCAGTCACATCACCCAAAGCTAATGAATAGAAAAATTGCCATTCCATTCAGTTCCATATTTCATCACTGCTTCCTTCCTTTCTTTATTTTTCAGGTAGTTGAATGACATCAAAGAGCATAATTTGTGCCACCAGCTGTTGCTTTACTTCAAAAATTCAACCTGCAGTATTTTAACATTTAATATCATAGGTTTAGTTAAGGATTGTCTTCATGAGCCATATATAACCAACAATCACTTTAATAGAAGAACATGAAAACAAATACTGGAATGCATTAGGATTATTTTATGATAATTAATTGCAATGGTATGATCACAACAGCCCATTCATTAATGATTTGCATATTTTTGTCTACAGTCCATTCATTAACGATTACATATTTTTGTCTTGGACAATGGTTTTCTCTATAAAATACTGTTCTTCATCCCTCAGCTTTTTTCACCATTGAACTTTGCACACGCTGAAGATTTTTCAAAGATTTCATCATACAAATGCAACATGCTTGCACTTGAAAACCCCTCGGCCTGCGGCGCGCTACGGTCATCAGTGTGTGGTTTACAGAGGCACTTTCATTCATCCCTCTTTTTTTTTCTTAATTATGCTGTGCACTGTCCGCAGACGTTTGAGGTTTTATAGTCAAGCATACCAATGCCATAAATGTCCGAGTATTAAGCTGGGTGTCACGTCCAATTTGAGCCCTCATTAAGTGCAGCCCGAGTACGCACAGATATCTATGGAATGTATACAGCTGACTCTGTGGGGGCCTGCCTCCAGTGGCCTGACTTATCAGTGCATGCCATGTTTGTCATAAAAAAAAAAAATAATAATAATATTTTCATCTATATGTGAAAAAATAGATCATGATGAAAAGCATTATGACATTAATCCAAATATTTTCCATTAATTTATTTATTTTTTAATCATTGTTGCAGTTCTGTAAGTCCATTTTGTATGTCCTCATCTGAAAAGTTTCTGATATTTACTATTTATTTGTTTTATTGCTTTAATTTTATAGAATCGTTCCCCTTTAGCTATATAAAAACATGAATGATTTAGACGATTTCATGTATTGTTTCCATGTAACTGCAGCTACAAAGCCTTTATAACGACTGCGCTACTTTTAGTCTGATAATAGAAGGTGTTGTAAGTTATTATGTAAGAGTATTTACGTGGCAGGGCGTTGTCATCATCAGCTGAGTTATTGTGAATGGTTAAACATATGCATGGCCTCCTTTTTTGTGTCTCTGTAGGTGCTTCTTCAGACTATCCACTAAACTGCTCTGTAAATGTCCACTGACCCATATTATTGCTTCGGTTCTTCTATCCTTATTTATTGTCCTGCCGTTTTCATGCACTCATTCATAGAAGCGGGTAAAACCGGAGCTCGTATGTCACTGTTTGGCTGTTTGTCACTGTGTAATTGTGAAACAGGAGAAGGCAGCGACTACATCTGCATTCCTGAGGAAATGTGCTTCGTTCTGCCAAGTGACATCTTAGATAACTTAAATATGTATCAAAGATGGATCACTGGTATTCAGTGTTATTCACATCATTTATTTATTCATTTTATTTTTTTGGCCAAAATTTGCCATACTGTAATAACAAAAGTACATGGAGATGTTTCTTTTCTAACAGGGGTCTGGGATACAAAATATTTAATAGTTTACTTGATAGGGACCATGCATATTCATGAACTTTGCTGTACAAAAAATACACACATGTAAATATGCCAGAATTAGTTAAAATTCCTTTTCATCTCCAGTCTTTAGGCAGGTGACAGAACATGATATAAAACAGCCAACATTAATACAGCACTCATTCACTATCAATTAAGGATTTAAAAAATACACATAATGATGACATAGACATCATCAAAACAGATAAGCAAAAAACCAATAGACATAGGATGATCACAGGAGCATTAGCCTATTCATTCACCTCTATATGTACATCCAATTTAACAGAGAAACTGTATGAGTGATGAAATGTATGTCTGGTAAAAGTGACAAATGGGATAGTTTTATATTGGGATAAATATTGCATTGGTTAGTTTTGTTTAAATTGTTGTCATCGGTTCCAAAATGCCTCACAGATGGTTTTTACTTAACTTTTTCCAACATTGATTTTTTTTTTTTTTTGTGTAAATCTAAAATATTTTTCATGCTCTAACTAAAGAAAATGTGGATGTTTTTATCTCAAATCATCATGAACAGGACATATTACACCTGTAGACATGATGTGTCCCAATATTTTTGTCCATATAAACATTGATATTTCCTAGGGGTGTAACGGTTCAGAGAAATTTTGGTTCGGTATGTGTTCGGTACGTGAGGTTTGATTAATGGTTTGATTAATTTTTGGTACGTTTTCAGCACAGTGAAGGAGACCAAGGAAGGGGGGCTATAGGAGGGTGCACTCCTTAAGGACAAAAACATTTTTCATTTATTTGTGCATTAACAAACATCCCACGTTATGTGTTTTTCAATGTTCAATGTTTGTTGTGGCAAACACTGTGATTTACCGAGTGTTCTTGAATGTCTCACAGTATTCACTGAGGTGAACGTGTTGTGAACGTGACCTTACGTCACAACAGAGACACAGTGAGGGAGTAGAGGAACAAGTCCACTGGATTTTGTCAACTTTAGTTAAAAAATAAAAGCCTTTTTACTATAAATGAACCTGTGGACTCTTGTGCCACAAAGCTGCAACATACTGAAAATGAAAGTTAACACGCTTTGAACGTCCGACCCGGCTTCTGAGCATCGCACTGAGAATTCGACGCCGTAAAATCCTCCCTAACCACCCTGTTTCCCATTTGTTTGTGTTCTTCACATAAGCTATGTGTATTTGTTTGGTACACGTCCATATTGAATCAAAGACCCCATACCAAAATGTTTAAATTCAAACGAGTGCACCGTTAAACCCCTAATATTTCCTTAAAGTTTAATGGAAGATTTTTCTTAGTGAGATATGAAGAAAGTAGATGGCTAGTTGGGGTAAAAAATGAATGACAGTCAAAGTCTGAAAATTATTTTGGGAATTTAGAAGTAGAACATTTAAAGTCATAGTCATGGATTAAAAAAATCTAAATCTATGTTGAAAGAACTTAAGTAAAAACCATCTCTGAGGTATTTTGGAAACAAAGATAACAATTTAAACCAAACTAACCAATGCAAAGCAGGTTATGTTTTGCTGATGGTTTGTGGCTCGCCAAAAAAACCTCTGGTCATTTGCTTCCATGTTTCTTGCCTTTTTGTCCTGTTGAAATCTTTTGGCATAAATTTTCATCTCAGTCAGTTAAACAGTTGAATCGTCAGTGTTTTATCTGGCTTAAATAATAAAGAAGGATTGGAAATAATATTAGAAACATCTTTCATAGTATAAATGCTGCTCATTTAACAGCAAGAAATTGTTCTCCGTAAGAATTCAATTCAATTAATGCCATCTTTTAGCTGTCAGACTACAGAAAAGATATTGCAGTAAAGTCTCTCCACCACCAGCCAGAACCCAAAGGTAGTAAAATCACATTCATACTAGAATAGATTAACATTGGAGAAACTCTCATCCGATGGCATCCAAAACAAGTAAAGCCTCATGTACATAAGCAGACAGTAACTAAATACTGCACAAATACACAAAAGAAACAAGCAAACATACATACAAGACAGAAATAACAAAAGGAAAGAGTAAATTCCACTATGAAACACAGGACAGTGACAGTCTATGAAGGTAAAGAAGTCAATGATTCAGTCATGTTTACATTAACTTAACTGTATTTTAAAGGATTTATTACTGTTGTTATCATTACCTTAATTAATCTTGGAATGCAGTGAAGACTTCATTTACCATATAACTGAAAAACACAAGAAATAAGTGATGATTAATGCTTGATTCTGCAAACAATAAAAATCTACTCGTATTCGTCGTCTTCCTCTCATTTGGGTCCGGGTCACGGGGGCAGCAGCCTCACCAGAGGAACCCAGACAACCCTCTCCCCAGGCACTTCCACTAGCTCTTCTGGGGGGAATCACGATGTGTTCCCAGGCCAGCTGAGGAATATAATCCCTCCAATGTGTCCTGGGCCGGCCCCAGTGTCTCCTCCAGGATGGACTTGCCCAAAACACCTCCCTAGGGAGGCATCCTTGCTAGATACCCAAACCACCTCAATTGCTCCTCTGGACATGGAGGAGCAGCAGCTCTACTCAGAGTCTCTCCCAGATGTCCAAGCTCCTCACCCAATCTCCAAGGCTGAGCCCGGTCACGGAGGAAACCCATTCCGGCCCCTTGTCCTCATGACCTTGTTCTTTTGGTCATTACCCAGAGTTCATGACCACAGGTAAGGGTCAGAACGTTCAGATTGGGCAGGCCGTTCCTCCCCACCACACCCCTCCACGGTACGCTGTCATTTCCCACTTGAGTGTTGAAGTCCTCCATAGGGCAGTGGAGTCCCCTTTCAGGGAGCTTTCACCCATCCCAAGGAATCCAAAAAGGGCTGGTAGTCTGAACTGTGTTTCAGTGCGTAAGCACTGGACAACAATCAGAACCTATTCCTGCACCTAAAGGTGCAGGGAAGAAACCCTTTTGTCCACCAGGGTAGACTCCAATGTCCAGGCAGAGGGCCTGGAGGCTATCAAAAGCCCACCCCTGCCCTCTGCCTCTCACCAAGGGCAACTCCAGTGACAGAGAGAGTTCAGCCCCTCTCAAGGATTCCAGAGCTTACACCATGTGTCGAGGTGAGGCTAACTATATCTAGCCAGTAACACTCAACCTCCTCCACAAGCTCCTTCCCCACTGGAGAGGTGACATTCCATGTTCCAAAAGCTAGTTTCTGTAACCAAGGATCGAATCGCCAAGGCCCTCACCCTGGTCTGCTATCCGATCCACAACGCACTGGACCCTTCTACTCCCCCCTGTGGGTGGTGGGCCCATAGGGTGATGAGCCTGTGACTCCATGGACAAAGGCCCAGACATCAGGTGCTCACTCATGGGCCCCAACTCCAGGCCTGGACCCTACCAGAGGCAAAGTACCCCCGACAACATAGCCTAGGGTCATTAGGGCTCTCAAACTCCTCCACCACAGTAAGGTGATGGTTCAAGGAGGAGAATAAAAATCCAACAGAATGAAAAAATTATTATATATTTAATACAATAATTAAAACCAATTTAAATATATTTCATATAATTTTGCTTCCCCAAGAACAATTAGTAAAATGTGTTTTAAATTAGAACTTTGAATTCCCATAATACAGTCAAACCTGGATAAGACGACCACTCAAGGGACCAACAGAAAGTGGTCTTCTTACGCAGGTGGTCTT
>JAPTGZ010009482.1:0-10161 GCA_029814645.1 Fowleria isostigma
AAAAAAAAAAAAATTTTAAAAAAAAAAAAAAGATTACAAAAAAATTGATAAAAAATTTGAACTTTGACCTATTTTTCTGAAAATATAATGATGTCACTGGTGATCTATAAAGCCAATTTGGTATGAATTCAACCAACAGTTTTTCTGCTAGAGTGTAAACAAATGAGCAAACAAACAAAACAAACCAAACCAAAAACAACAATCAACCAAGAAACAAGTAACACCTCAGGGCATTTATTTAGTTTATTCAATTTAGTTAGAACGTCTGCTTCAGTCTGGAACTAACTGAACTGGACTGAATGGCAGTTGTGACAGAGAACACAAAGGTGATAGATTTAATTCCAAAAAACCATCAGGAAGTGCCAACACTGAGCCACTTCAACTCAGACTCCACATCTAATAATCAATAACCAACTATGTATTTACCAAAAGGCAGAAATGTCAGGATAAAAAATGATACACAAACACGATACAAAGTTAATTCAATCTAAGAACGATGAAAACAGAATTATATCAGCGTGAAACATGAGGTGACAGTCAGCGACTGAAGTGTTTGTGTGTCTGCATCAGGTGGGTGGTAACGTTATCTCCCCTGAGTGGAAACAGCGTTGCCATAGCGCCCACCGCCAGGCCTGGGGGATTCCAGGTCAGTCACATGACCCGTCCTCAGGGCCCTCTGTGTGTGTTTGTCCAATACCAGGTTTACCATGAGCTCTATCCGTCTTCAGTTATAAGATGGAAATAAACACAGACAGGAAGCAAATTCAATCTCATCTTATTGCACTGATCCACCAGTAAAATAAATACGTTAGCGTCAACCTGTCACATGTCCGATTAATATTTTCACACAGTTCAGAAGAGCAAAACACTGATGAACACACTATAAATACATTAATCTAAGAAAAAATGTCAAAAAGTTGAATTTGAAACTTTATTTTTTACTTACAAATCTGTTAAATTTGTATTTAACTTGTTACATGTTCTCTTTACAACAAACTATGAATACATTTATATAAACATTAATCATATCCAGATACTATCCACAATTTATTTGATATTCTGATTTGAGGAGGTGCATCTAAACCGTATATTCAGAATTTTTTTTATTTATTTATTTTTTTACAAATGGGGCATTTTCTGACAAAGACATGAGGGTTTTATGAGGACTCTTTGCACATGTATAAAGTGCATTCAGAATATGAACAGAATAGAATAGAAATCTTTATTTGCCATTAACATATCACAATTAAAAGTGCCATCTAGTTTGTACACCATATAGAAAACACAAATAAAAGGTTTAAAAGGTAACCCCCCCCTCCCCATTATTCACACACATGCAGACACTATTATTGCACTGATTCCTTGAAGCATAGGAAGAAGCACAGCACAGCACGTGACCCGCCAAAGGGTCCAATCCAGCCCATGGGATGAATTTGTGAAATGCAAAAATTACACTGAACATATTAACAATCATTCATTCATTCATTCATTTTCCATACCCGCTCAATGGAGTCAAAATAGTTTCTATACAGGATCCACATACAGATCAGTTCAGTCCACAGTGGGTCAGTCAGACCAGTAAAATAACATCATAATAACCTGTAAATAATCACAACTGCAAATCTACCTCTTTTTTTAGTGTAAACAAGTGGTGCCAGACAAAACAAACCCCGCCCCTCGCACGTATTTCAACCATTATAAGTAAACAGAAAGATTAAAAAAAAAAAAAAAAAAAAAAAAAAATCAGAAATGTTAACTTTGACCTACTTTTCCTAAAATGTAATAACATCTATTCTGGGTCACTGGTAATCTATATGAACCCAACTTAGTGTGAATTCAACCAATAGTTTTGCTAATTAAGTGTCAATAACAAACTAAGACTACATTCAGACAGCAGGTCTTAATGCACAATTCAGATTTTTTTGGTGAAATCTGATTTTTGTGTGGTTGTTCATATTACACATTAAATGTGACTTCTATCAATTTTGAGTATAAACTGAATGTGACCCTGAAGTGACCCGCATACACAAAACAGGTCCAAATGTAATATGTGACCACAGAGGTACACACTGTTTATAGAAGTAAATGTTTTTTCCCACCACTCCCCCTCCTGGAATGCAGAATTGTGACATTTGTCATATTTCAATGACATAATAGTCGGATAAAAGTGACCTGGCCATTCAGACTGAAGTTGAATTGCAAAATATCAGGTATGTATTGGGTTTTGAACCACATATGAAAGTGGCCCAAGTCAGATTTGAACTGTTCAAACTGTCTTTAACAGATCAGATACAGGTCACATATGGACAAAAAAATTGGTTACCCCTTGCCTCCCATTTTTTTGAGGGTGGGGGGTTTGAGATTTTCACAATTGCATGTTAACAAATATATAATCAGGAATATTAATTTCACTATCCAGATTAACAGCTTATCTTCCTTTTCCAAATTAAGTGAAAAACCTGAATATTTCGTAAATGAAAACACAACCAGTGTGTGAGAGGATCCAATGACACAAATCCTTCATGAATAAAATCCACTTGAAAGAAACAAAAGCTTCCACTTACTCCGAGAACCTCCCACGGCTTTAATTACACGTCCTTCCCACTAACCTGAGCGTTGACCCCTGACCTTTAGGATCCACAGAGCACTGAGACGACTGAACCAAACACTAATCGACCCAAAGGACAATTCTCCACCAGATAAAAGAATTCACACACGTTCTGTTGTTATCTAACAGAAAAAAAGAACAGCTTGGTCCCAGCCCACTGGTTAATAATCGTTTTATTGTAACAAAACAATGCAAACCCGTTGAACATGGTGTTCCTCTGCAGAACCAACAACACTGCCAGGATTTTTTCTACATCACTGAAAAAGTAAGAAACGTACACCGCAACTGAAAATGAGCCTATTTATGTTCTATATGCAATATTTCTACTTTGAAATATTAACATTGTGCAATAATCCTCTGTTCTGCAAACAAAGTAATATTTATTTATCAAAAATATAAAAGGCACCATTTCTATATAGATTGAGTTCATAAATACACATACTGTTTCCATTGGTAATACATACTGTTAATATTGTGTCTGCTCATATTTTATGTCTATTTTTAAATTGTACTTAGGTCTATTCTTATCTTTTGTCAAAGTTTATATTCTATCTATTTTCTTATCTTATTTTAAGTTTTTGTAGCTTTACACTCATTCTATTTTTATTTCTGTAGTGTATTTTTTTTTTTTTTTTTATTTAAATTGTTGCATTGACTGGAGTAGTACTCCTAACACACACAAAGACAATTATCTATTTTATTTTATTTTATTTTATTCAAAAATGTGTTTAGGATAAAAAATAAAGAGCTGTAGAGTTCTGCCAAAGATCCAATGTGTTGAATTATAAAGATATAAACTGAATGTATTTCCAGCCTAAACTAACACCACGGGGCCTTTGACCAAAGCATCAGAAAGTGAGAACCATTAAGACACAACTTTTAGAGTCAAAGAAAGGAAGTGATAAAATAAAGCTGCTTTTCCACTAAAATTAGCAGGTTGATCCGCATTTTAAAAACCTGTATTGACCTGCTAACAATCAGCATTTTGGCTTTCTCCAAAAAAAGCCAAGTCTGTGACCCTCACTGGCAAGCTGCATGGCTCCACTTCCCCCGCTGTGTCTGGTGACGTCACCACGCTGGGATCACGTTGATGATGGTATCACAAGTGCGACAGAATTCAAGGAAGTAAACAATCAGAGCAACACGGAAGCGAGTCAGGCGCTGGTCAGTGTCCTTTCTTGTTTTACACTTTTGTCCGTCCTCAAAATGGTCGCTTATGAATCTCGTTATCTTGCCAATGCTACGACATGTTTCTCAATCCAGTCTTGATTCGAATGCAAGCAGAGCTTTGTTTGTGATATAAGACACGACTGGCGCCATGTTATGATGCATCACGTAACGCTCTACGTCATCACATAAACTAGAGGGCTGACCCAGGTCTGGCGTTCCCATGGCATGCTGATCGGAGCTGAGCCGATTGAAGGCGATTTTAACCCATGTCGCTTGCAGAGTCGTTTGACGTGGGTCGGTGCGCCTTTTCCACTGTCACCAAAAGCCGATTGTTAGTGGGTTTAAACGGGTTTTTGGCCAGTGGGAAAGGGGTATAAGAGCCATTGTTTTCTCCACTGGACTCTGCTGTGAATGTACAGAATGGAGTTTGATGCTGAAATGTCACTGTTTCTTCTACAAGGGTTTGATTCTGAGGTTTTTGAAGGTACATAGTTATTATGAGATGTTATCATCTTTGCTAAGTTACTGTTTGTTGATCCACGATTCAGACTAAACAGTGACAGCTTTGACCTTGTTTGTTGGATTCCAAACAGATCTTTAGGTCAGCTACTAACAGCACAAACTGCACTGAAAACAGAGGTAATTTTTGGTTTTACTGTCATTGTTTTCAGTCCAAAAACAGAGCTAAGCTAACATGGTACATGTATGTGAAATTGCCACTGTACCTGGAGTGCATGAGCTCGAAACGAAATAAATGAAATGAAAAATGAAACAGAGCTAAGCTAGTAGAGCTATAATGTAAACCATCAGCTGATGTAGAACCTGAAGATTATAAGACACAGTGTTATTTTGAGTAAAAATAAGCCTCTATGAGTTTTAGTTTGAACTTATATAGCACTTTTCCACACTTGCATGGTGCCCAAACACTTTACAAACCCTCACATTCACCCATTCACGCACACACTCATACACCAGTGGGTGCCTGTTGCCATGCAGGGTGCTGCCAGACCCTACTGTACCTGAGGTAATTTAGGATTTAATGTCTTTCCCAAGGACACTTTGACATGTGGACAGTTGGAGCCAGGATTCGAACCGCCGACCCTTTGATTATTTGATCGGCCTGCTCTACCTACTGAACCACAGAAGAAAACTTGATGATATAATAACACAGATTTGTGGAAACTGAGCTTTATACTTTATTCAGTGACTGATTCAGTCTGTGGATACATAGTGTTGACTTGTGGGTGGTTTTGGTATTATGGAATATAGACAGGGTCTGATTTGTTGAGAGTAGGTCATGGTTGGGTTGGGTTGGTGTGGTGTGGTGCTGACCCCCCCCCCCCCCGGCACAAATGTACGTGTTCCCCCTCTGTTTTTTTTTGACAAATTGCACCCTGAATACACATACATTATATAACTCCTTTAAGTGAATGCCTACAGCGTGCCTATCAAGGTTATAATAGTTTAATCTTTTTTATTATAGTTTAGTTTTATTTCGTTTAGACTTTTTTCTCCCTTTAATTCAGTTAGTATTAATTAGTTTTAAGAGTGGGTTTGCTAGTTTTTGTTTTGTTTAGTTGTTATTATTAGTTTGAGTTTTTTTATACTTTGGGTTATTTGTCAGGTACAGGAGTAAATAGTGTCATATTCACAGGTAATCCCAAATTGAACTTTCTTCCAACTTTTGCTGTTGCCGTGTTCCTGGGTAATGTAATAAGCAGAGGTCGACTTTGATTGAAAAGTGATGGACCGTGAGGTGCTGCCAGCTCATGTAAAACTGCTAAAGCGAAATAAATCGATTTCATACCAATCCAAAAGGCTTACAAATTGACTGACAAAAGATGAAAACGAAGGGTATTTCATCTATCATTTCAGTATGTTTTCGTTAGTTTTGTAAACAGACACAACAGTTTCAGTTAGTTACAGTTTTTCTTTTAATTATTTTTATTTTCGTTTATTTCAGTTAACAAAAACATTTTTTTCAATGTCAGTTATTTTGTTTATTTTTTGTTAGCGATTATAACATTGATGCCAACGTGTCAGACAATTATGTAATTCTGTAGTCGCACAAAAGAAAACAATCAAAAGAAATTCACTTCAATAATAAACAGCCAAACATTTCATTTATTTACGTCAAATTTTCCTCCCAACAGTCTACACTTCAAGATCAGCTGCTTTGGTTCGTTTTGTGTTAATTGCTAATTTCTTCGTGCTTTGAACCCTGTATGAGTGGAATAGAGTCAAAGACCTACAGATAAATTTGCGGAGGAAAAACCACCAGGAAATGCTTTTACGTGTCTGTGTGTGGGGTTCAGCTGTGGAACAGTTCAGGGATTCAAATAAAGCGACACTCCAACAGCACACAGCAGTTTAAATAAGGATGTAAAGAAATGGTTTTAAAACAATACAGAGATGAAGGACTATGAAGATCATGTTTGTTCCTTGTTCCTTAATTTACTTTTTAATTTATTTATTGATATAATTTATTAGATATATTTACAATTTTTTTCCTATTTTTTTTTTAATAATAAAATTACTCATCCCAGTGCTTATAATTTGTTAAACTGAATTAGTATTGTTTTCTCTTGATTGGGTACATTTGTGTTCTGTACATTGTGTTAAAGTTAGTTTTGGTGTACTAATGCATGTTTACAGCTAAATTCTCTGATAAAATTGCAACCACACAAGTTTTAGCAGTGACACTGGGGGTGGGAGTGAATAAGTTTTACTTCTTCTCACTCTAATTTTCAGGCTGTTAGGGTTGTATATTAATATTGAATTGCTGTATATATATATCCATGTATTGTGTATACTGGGTACAAATAATTTTAGATCAGCGGTGTTAAACTCATTTTCAGTTCAGGGGCCACATTCAGTCTAATTTGATCTAAAGTGGGCCGGATCAGTAAAATAATAACATAATTACTTTAAAAGAACGACTCAAAATTCTCATCTTGGTTTACCGCGAAAAAATAATATTACATTCTTTCTTTTTATGATCACAACTCTGAATTTTTCTTTGTTTTATTGCAAAAAATAAGATTAAATTATGAAAATATTAACATTAAAAAACGATTCTTTAACAATAAAAGGTGAATAACTTCAACCAATGTCTCCATGTATATGTCTCTATGCCTATTGTTTGTGTAAAATTCTCTATGTATTAAGTGTTTACAGGAAATTCTTTATGTATATTTGAATAAACATAATGAAATTTATATAATAATTATTTTACATGGAGTGCACAAGCTCAAAACAATAAAATAAAAATGAAATAAATTATATGTGTGAGAGGCTGTAAAAGAAACCGACTGAATGATGCGTGTTTTGTTTTCACTCCTCCGGGTTTTCTGTTTTGACTCGAGCTGACAAATCCAGAAAGCCCACCTCTGTCGCTCTCCAACCTCATTTCACAGACATTAAATCTGTCTTGAACTTTAAACTCCTTCAAAATTCAACATCGAACACTGCTTGTGTAATATTTTCCAAGCTTCTTGTAGGTAATGAGTAATGAGTTTCTGCTGTTTGATAGAAAGACTGACCTTGTATTTAGCTTTTTTTTTTTTTTTTTTTTTGTCAAAACAAACCACATTTAATCTTGTAATGTATGAACAGACGGTTATTTTTGCTTCAACTATCTTTCATTTCTCTTTGTGGGTTTTCTGCTGTGACATTTCTTCCATTTCATGCCTCAGTGTCTCTATAAGCCTGTGTCTCTGCCTCAGTGTTAACACCTGATTGGCTGAGCGGAGTTTGGAGCTCAGGGTCAGCTGGAGAACAGCCGGTCGAGAGTCAGCGCTTTGCTCAAGGACACTTCAGTAAGTCTGAACCAACCTGTTAATGTACAACCTCAAGAACAGAGGGGGGCTGTTTTCTCATGGACGGATGCAATTACACAACACAGAAAGAGTTTGTGTTTATCAAGCACATATTACTTATCTAATTACTTTGTCTACAAGTTAATCTTATGTGAGGAGCTTCAGTTACACAGTTTATTACATTTTGGACATTTTTTTTGTATTTCATCAACCTCTGTCGTGAACAAAAACACTCAATACTCAATAATTTTCATGTGTTTTAACCCTTTAAATGGCCTGTTTGTAATGTAAAAAAGTCATATTTTTGATGCATATTTCCAATATAATAGAGAAAAATTTAATTTTTTTTTTTTTAAAGCTTTTCTCTCTTGTAAAGTACTTCTGCTAATGTGAACGCAGGTCAAAGTTTAATGGAGAGAAGGTTAAGAATGGACTATGAGAAATATGATGTACAAGTATAAGACACTCATTGTTATTTTCAAAGATCTAGTCCATAATAAAACTAGAAAAGACTTTAAAACAACGTGAAGCAAATGTACGTCTATATATTATACATCTCCTCTGTGTTTGTTGGGTTTGTGTTCATGTGTGTATATCAAATAAAAAATCCGTTCCAAAAAATATATATAAAAAACTGATTACTTATTCATTTATATATTTATTTTTATTTATTTTGAAACCTGGCATATGTCAACGATGAACAGCAACATAGGTTAAAATTCATCATTATTTTTTGTGTTGGGTCAAAGCAGTGGTTCTCAAACTTTTTACAGTGGAGTACTCCCTGAAATATACGTTTTTATCCAAATACCTCCAACTTTTGTGTCAGCATTTTTATTTAAAAAATTAGACAAAATTTGTTCCTGCGCCAAAAGTGTCTGTTTTTATTTTCAAAACATTGTAAATAAACATGTATTTAAGTTTAATATGTAAAAAATAAATTTTAATAAGCAAATTTTGCAAGAAATAAACTGAAGCGTGCCCTTTTTTATTGATAATTAAATCATCATTAATGAATAAATGAACTTTCCATCATCAAAAAACTACTTAATTACTCAAATAAACTCACCTTGAATAATATAAAATAGGAATATTCTTAAAATGTTTCCAAAGCTTAAACAAGATGATAATATAAAAAAATAAGAATTTTGAAATGAAACAAAGTTAGGAGTGTCAATTTTATTACATGAATGCATTTATTGTGTTTTATATTTCAGCATCAATTGTTATTATTAGTTATTTTGTATTCACTACATGATGACTTATTTAATGTATTTTTCAAAAAAAAAATTCCAAGTACCCCCTGGGCTTCTTCCTAGTACCCCTGGGGGTACACGTACTCCTGTTTGAGAAAGACTGGGTCAATTTATGTTTTTAAACTCAGTTTTGAGAAGGGTGCTCGTGTAGTGATTTTCCATTGTTCACAAAGAATGAATGACCGACTTCTGAATCCTGACCTCATAAAAATTGCGAAAAATAATCAGACTTTTATAACATGAAATGCAAAGTGTGCATAATACGCTCACCCGGATAGCAGAAGGTTAAAATAGGATTCTCAGGGTCAGGTCGAGCCACTGATTATGCTAACGGCTGCTCTCTTCGCCACCCTTAAAACACACAAACACTGCAGCATGACTGTGTAATGAAATGCAACTAAAGCTGGGCAGAACTACCCTGCCAGAGGTGTGTCCTTTAGTCAAACATACAGACCAGTGGAGCTACAATCACACAGTCCCTGACATTCCCACCGTTACTAGTGAATCAGTCTGTACCTGTGGCACTAAAAACGCTGCTGCACAACTCTGCTTTTCATCACCACTGATAAAAGAGTCAATAGCAAAATTCCCAAGTTTTATCATTAGAAGTGATTTTTTTTTCTGCACTAAAGAGAAATGAATGCTTTCATTTCTGAATACAGACATTTAAAATAACAGCAGATAACAACAACATTCCAGAAACTGTGGACAGTAAACTTTGCTTCATTACACTCCCTTTTGGGTTGATTATTAGTCGTCAAGTGCTGTATATATTTATGTATTATGTATATTGTGTACACATAATGTTTACAACCAATGTCTCTATACATATTTGCTAATGTAAATTTCTCTATGTACATTGTGTTTACAGCAAACTCTCTATGGATATCTGTTTACACATTGTACCCAGTATTTTACAATGTACATGTTTGTATAAATAGTATTGTACATGGAGTGCATAAGCTCAAAGTAAACTATTAATAATAATAATAATAATAATAATAATAATAATAATAATAATACACCATACCTCAATGTAATTAGCAATACCAACTCATAAGACATGTGCATCATGACTGGAACATGTATGTTTATAATGTTATATTGGCACATTAGTACATTTATATATTGTTTTTCAGTTTAAATTTTTATTTTACATGTCTTTCAATATATGTCTGTATTTTATTGTGTTGTGTATTTGTTATAAATGCACTGTAACTTTGAGAGAACTGCAACATAACATAACATAACATAACATAACATAACATAACATAACATAACATAACATAACATAACATAACATAACATA